>JAUJYV010001998.1:0-14305 GCA_033995625.1 Ophyiulus pilosus
ATATTCTGGGCAGCCGCCTAATCGGGGCAAAACGCTTCCGCCGGATGTGTCCAGATTAAGCGGAATCGACTGTATTTTATCACAGTAGTCTTAAATTACAGTAGTTGCTAAAATGTGGAACAGTGAATTTCAAGTGACACAATAAAATATGTCGTTGTGTGTGTGCAAAATCTAAGGTATTGTTATATGGAAATTGTATGATAACGAATGCGGGCATCAAGGGTCAATTTTTAAGGAAGCATGACCGGTTTTAATCCGTAAAATTCGCATAAATAACAAAAATCCAAACATAGGACAACACTACAACATTTATTGACTAGTGTTTCTGAAGTCCTGTTTTGAAAGAATAAATTGCATCAATGCAATATATTGCAATACATGTACAAATTGTTTTAAGCAAAGTTTGAAATTGTTTAATGGCCCTGAGTTAATTTGATTGACAGTATCTTCATAAGGTAGCATAAGACCGTCCTCTAAGAATACTTTTTACAAACAAACATCTAATCATAGGCCAACATGTCAAGCGGCATTACAACTTGAAGATGCTGTTTATGAAAGTGTTGCAATAGTTTTAACAATGACGCAATAAATAATGTAGGGCTTATAGTAAGTTTCTGGAGCTCAAAACCTCATTCGCCATCAAGGGATGCAGAACACCATGAACTCCAGTAGTAACAACTATCAGCAAACTCCAATGGCACATTTTATCCAGTAAAACATCAAGGATATAAAATATTTGGCACAACGTGATTTATTTATTAAATACTCGATCTTCATGATGCATGTACTATGCCAAAATTCAACAACCAAATCAGTCCATTCCTCAAGGACAGCGATAATGAAATAGTATTAAATTTCTTTGAAGTTAAAAGCCAAGGGTTTTAAGGATCACTTGTTATCAACTGAGTCAGTTTTGCAAGACTGAGTCTGGAGATTAATCGCAAGTGAAGGAAATATTCATTGAGGTTTGGAAACTGTTAAAATAACAACTGATCCAAGCCACACTCACAAAATGTTTGTCACTACTAACAGACATTCTCCATTAATGGTTTTTTGGTTTTGTTTTTTCAGTTTTAAAGTACATTTGCAAGCAATATTTATTTAAATCACGTTGAAGTAAACAAGTTTTTTTTAAAGTATGTTCGTTAAAAAAATAACAATAGTACAATGTTTTTTTAACTCATGACGTCCAAGAGAATTTTCAAGTAGCAAGATGTTTCGCGGAATTTCCATGCTCCTCTAAGTACGTATAAACTGGTTTCGCTCAGCGAATCAAATCCCAACCTTGGTATGACCCACGTGATTTTTTTAAACCTGTTAAAGCGCTTCCAAATATGTGCGCAATTTTTATCTAATGCTCTTTAAATTGCAGTCGGTCAGTGGCAGCAGTGAAGTGTGGAATTGCCTAATGACACAGCGGTCTAATTTTGGCGCAAATTTATTAGAGAGCAAATAAAATTAGAACTGTAATACTCTTATGAGGTTTCAACATGAAGAAATCGGCGATATGTCTAGGTCTTGCACTAATCATTGCAGTGATTTCTGCACATCAATACGATAGCAGCAGTTGCAAAACTTTATTACCTGTTTTAAAACGTGCTTCCCTTTTAAATACGTCCGAAAAAACAACCAGTGCTGTGGTTGAACCAATATCCAGCGAAGAAACTACAGAAGATAACGATGATGATGATGATGATGATAATGAGGATGAAAAGGAATATTCACCTGTTGATTTAGTCCCTGCTCTGGAAAGATCACCTTATAAAATCCAAACGAGTAACCTAAAGTACGGAAGAAATAAAGTGATGACAAGTAAGTTAATGGAAAATTAATTGTGATTTTTATTTATATTAATTTGGATTTCGATAACTACTACTAATATCAGTTTTGCATGATGATTGTGCTCGTAGTTTTTGACTTTTCAACATTGTAGGTAAAAACTACAAACCACATTAGATTAGTAGTTTTAGTGTACAATTTTAGTGTAAAAAAATCTGCTGAGTTACACGTGATTTTGTTCAAAGTAATATCTGGTTTATTAAATATTTTTTTTAAAATTATGACCTAGTTAGCAAACTGGCAGTAATTGTTGTCATCATTATTTACATCCTTAATCAATGGTTAAGGATAAATGGCTGATCTATTTCCAAATTAAGATAATTAACGACTTTTTTCATTTCACTTTTCCACTTTTGAGCAATTGTGAACTGGTTTACAAAAATTTGATAAATATTGGTTAATTGTGGTAATATTGGTAAATATTGGTAAATGTTATATGGAATACAAGACTTGGATAGGAAATTCGTAAATCTTATAAATACAGTTTTGTTGAAAAGTCATCTGCATTCTAGACACTCATTCCAATTCCAAAAAGTTTCCATTTTGAACTACATCTACTGTAGTATATAAACTTTGATCTGTTAAGAAAATATGGGACACTTAGAGGAGAGATAAAAATATTCAGACATCATCCTACGCATTATTAATAATTGGATAATAATAAAAACATTTAATCCTGCGGATACGAGATAAGTAGTCTTGTAATTTGAATACTACACTATAAAAAATATTAAATCGATGTATTAAGTGTTTTATAACTACTGCCAATTAAGCGTGCTAAATTTCGATTCGATGATTTTTTGGTTAGTCGAATGATTACGGGGTATAAAACCTTGGCATAATAAAATTGCCTTGAGATACAATATAGTATGATATAACAAATTATTGATAAAAAACTATAGAATATCGGTGTAGTTTTCTTGGAACGATAATTTCTGCAGTAATCAGCTTTGCAACAATACGCATACAAATACAAATTACAATTTATTATAAATTTAAACTTTAATGCTATACGTGTTTACATTGTTCACATAAATAAATTATGCATGCTACCTTCATATGGTAGTATAAAAAATATTTTTATACGAACTTAAATTGTCTTAATTTACATATGTGATAAGATCGCTGTTTAACCACTTTGCATGTGGCTGAAGCTGAAAAATCGTGGGTTGTTTCAATCGTAAATATAATACACTTTAAATGAACAAGAAACAATTTGTTAACGTTTAAGCTGACATTTATTGCTAAACTAAACAAAATATAAATCAGAGAAGCGTGATATATAAAAATATTGATATACTTATTAAGATATTATGTACATAGGACGTATCAACACGATATAACATTGTAATACAAGTAATATTATTAAAACTGCAAGGATAAATAGGGAAAATACAACCTTGGCAATGAGGTAACTTCTGGGTATATACAGTATATTTAATCCAATTGTAGACCATGTTTGACACGCATTTTCACGAATATTTGTATTCTCACAACAACCTATCATTTCAAATATACACTTAATATCAAAACATGGACGTGTTGTTCATATTACATTATTGCAAGTCACTTCTAGTGCCTTCATTGTTGAGCTCTTGTCACATGTTGGAACTTATTTTCCTTTTCAGTCATTACGCCCATTAATTCTACACACACAAACAAACTCCATGTTACCATGCTAGAATATTTAATTGTAGGAAACAAGCATTGTAATTTACTGTAGAGGCCCCCATCACCGACCACTGTTTTTGGCGTCATTGTGAAACCCCATAATTCTGCTTTTCAAAAAACCAGTGCCATAAATTGAAGGTTTTTGTTGTTTTATCATAGTCACCAACATCATCTTTCCACATTCTCCCCTCTGATCTGGTCAATGGACCTTATGCAGATTAACATCATACGATCACGTGGCCAAATCATGAATTATGATGCACTATTTTAAATTTGTAATCGAAAATAAGAAACCTGATACGCCCATTTTATTCGGCGTAAGTTAGTATAACACTGTAATTAGATTGACAGACATCAGGTCAATGGTTCAAGAAAGAACCACAGGCTCAGGTTTTATTAGGTTAAAATTAAGGTCGAAATCTTTTTCAAGGGTAATTAAATCCTTAGTTTTTGTTACTAGATGCCATTGCTTTAAAAAGTTAGACAAATGAGTCATCGACCGGCTGTGTCCATAATTGAACCACATTCCATCGCACATATTTTATAATTTCCATTTTTTACTAAATAGTTTCAGGGTGTTGTTCTTAATTTGAAAGGGCTTTAGGCAATTGCGTGATTCTATAAAATCTATCACGTTGATAGCTGTCGTTTTACTTTTCTAACAAACACTAAGTATACCTGGCAATACTGACATCAACTATTTGGTAATGACGCACCCAATGACATTGGGAAATTGTGTGGTAAGACTTGTGAACTGTTTTAAAAACGTTGATAAAATACTTTCTTTTCCTGTTCCTTAATGTTAATAAATTGAACAAAGAAAATGAGAGAATAACATCCTCTGGCAATTAAAGTTTACTATTTATACACTGACCGAAAGTGCAAGTTGTTTTTGAAATCTAACACAGGTTTCATAATCTATTGAAGGTCTCCAACATTTACTTTTTAGGGATTTAAACTGTAATTTAAAACTCCTGCTAACAAAATGTTTTGGTTGCAAGGCACAACAGGCCTACATATAGATTTAGAATTTTAAAAAAAAATTTTGGTAAGGAGATATCAGCTTTTTAGTAATTGAAATGATAATAGAAGTTGTTAACTATAAAATGTACAAATAACAAAATTAGAACAATGCTCATGCACAGTTAAGTATATTTAAACCAACAAGAATTAACTATTAATCGTAATTTATATGATGCCATAAAAATAAAACTTAGCCTTAAATAGGTTTCTACTTTTAAAAGAGACCATCACAGAATATTAAATTTGGCACTGCGACTGTAAAATTCAACTTAATTATTTAGTTATCAAGTATATATACGTAAATAAGAAATCAAGACATAATTGCACGTTTATCAGTAGGCTTACACACTCGTTTTATGATGCTTATTAAACTTTTCTTAGTTTTATTGCATCTATTTAAGTATGTCCAAGGTGAAATAAGATTATACATAAAAAGTACAAAAGAAAGTTGAAACCAAAATGTGGGATTTACCCAATGTTACTGAAAAAAAATTGACTTGTACATAATCCAAACAACATTAAAAAAACATCAGAACGACAAGATACACCCACGTTGTCAACCTCTAGATACTTACGTTAATACACCTCTATTTAAATAAGTTATTTTTTATTACATTATATATTTTTTATGCTATTAAAAACGATAAAGCTGTTAATTAGATTTGATAAAAGTTATTGATCTATAAAGTACAAATTTAGGCAATATTGAAAAAATGACATGTAACTATGGAGTAATAAATCAAAAACACATATTTTACTCAATCATTTCATTAAAAGTTTGAGTATATTATTTTACATTTGACCTTAGAATAAGTCCTTGATTGATTCACTTATTGGAATGAATATTTATTGAAAGCGTAAACAATGGAAAATTCTTATGTTTAAGTCCCGTTTTAATGCTAAAAAATATTAAGCTTGAAGCCAAACTTATCTATTGCAATTTAGACTTGGACTTGTTTTCAAAATCTTAACCTATTTTCACCTTCAATTAATTTCAACTACAAAAAATGGTTTGGGTCTATTTTTTATAAAATGCTACGCCCCAGTTAAAGAAAAATAAGCATTTTTTCTATTTAATAATTCTGCATTCTACCTTGCAAACATATTCAAAAATAGATAAACAACACAATTTGTAAATCGAATTTGAAACACCGGTTTTGTACATTAATCTCCATAACATTAGTCGATTATTAACACGTATTTCAATTTTACAAGCAATGCAGCCAGATAAAATACATGTAGGTGTATGAAAGGAGAACAAAATAATTACATAGTTATTTTGCAGCAAAAAGTTGTTATAAAAACTGGAATGCGTGTAACACTCGAGTTTTTCATTATTCAGATTATGCATGAATTTGTTCTAATAAATCTAATAAAAAATTTTGTATTGATTTGTTTTACGTGCATAACCTTATCTCAAAAGTAAACATTGAACTATATTTTTATTTATTATGATAGTTTATATTGACATTGAACTTTCAAATAATATCGTTTACATAAAATTTCTTATTTTTAGTAAAAATTGAAGGTTCCAAACTAAACGGAATTCTGTTGCAAGCTCGTCAAAGGCTTCCATCCTCGTTATCAAATAAACCAACTTTCATTGGAAATTTTATTGACCTGCCTGAAGGATTTCAAACTATGGACTGTAATCCATTAAAAACTCAATACAAGTCAAATACAGTATATAACACCCATCAAAGAATAAAATCAAGCATAAAACTTAATTGGAAAGCTCCTAACGATACCTTTGACACCATAGAATTTCTGTAAGTGACTTCAGCATTGTGACTGTGAATTAATTCATTAAATAATGATAAAAAATGATATATCATACATTCTCTTTTATTAGAGCTACAATTATAAGAGGAAAATACTATTGGACTCATGTCAGATCAATGCCAATATTCTTCAACGAATTTCGTTAGTATGCTGTTAAAGTTGACTTTTACGTTTTTGTAATGCTGGACATAACGGATTTATTGAAATTATTTTTTATGAAAGCTCCAAGTTTTGAAGGTTGTGGAAAAAGTCGGTACTGTCACCAGCACTTAAAAAATGCTGACAAGTGCGAAGATGGATTTTGCAAGGATTACGTGCTAATGATAGAAGTCTCTGACAATTTTATTACATTTTTCATTGGTGGTGAAGTTAAAGGTGACACTGGTTATGTCGGAATTGCTTTCACTGAAGAGAAAGAAAAGGTGTGTATAAGAGGTGTGCCAACATTTCGTAGAATTATATGGATGTTAATGGGGCGTTTTACCCTAAACAGCTTTTAAAATGCAATTCAAGATGATTTAGATATGAATGAAAGGCTATAATGTTTTTTTGTTGTTTTGCTTTGCATTTCCTGATACGTCTGTAGCCTACAAGTGGCCTCGCTTTCTGACCTTATTTAAAGTTATAAATTCCACCCTAAAATAATAATGGTCGTTAAGATCCACTTTTACGTCAGAATAAATCTTTGTATGCAAATAAGAAGTCTATCTTGTAACTTGACTGACTGTCAAAATCAAGTAAAAAGTGAGCAATTTCCTAGTTAAGAGTAGCAGCACCGAAAGAAAAAAAAAACAAGAAAAAAAATAGACTGCTACTAATTAGCAGGTGTTCTCAATTCAAAATGTGTTACCTATATAATTTCAGTCCTCCTTTCCCTCGCCACACCCATATATCAAAATTTATTTTATCTGATTTCATCTTTGGTACACATTACATAGGATATTCCGTGCCTTCTCAATAATAATAAGTGTTGTCGGATATCAGTGATATCATAAAACATCTAGATTGCACTTCTTTTTCAACAATGTCAATTGTAGGAGAAATCTTGCAATCTCTTAATGGACGTTTGATTAAATCAGAACGTGCCTTGTTGTCTTTATTTCAGTTAACTGACCTCGACCTAATAGTCTGTAGAAAGAAGGACCAACGTACGGTGGACGTGGTCAGCTACAGAGTTAACAAATCTGTTGGACATTTGGTGAGGCAGCCTAATGTAAGTACACTTGTTTTTTAGTAAATCCATTTGAAGAGGGAAAAGATTTAATAAAAAAAGTATACTTGTCTCTAATCATTTAAATCACCTTTTTATAATATGTGACATGGAATTAGTATTCAGTACTGAGATTAGTAAAATCCCATTACAGAATAGTAATGGCAAACGACGATAAACCACGACGATTAAATGCAAATTAAAATGCCATGAGTTCCATTACATACCAGACAACATAGTCATTTATTTAACCTTTTTATTCCAAGACAACATAGTCATTTATATAAACTTTTTAATTAAGGACAACAGTAATTTATTTGACCTTTTTAATCAGCACATCGTCTGAAGTTTTATCACGAGCTAATAATAATAATATTCAATACCTAGTCAATCGGCGTACACTTTCTGAAACACAGTACATTTTCTGGTTTGAAATAAAAATTTATAGTGGCAATACACAGATTTGTTTCAATGCCGTTGTAACTATACTTATTCTAACATGTGGAAAAGTTTGTAAAGGGTTGTGTATTTATCTTTTAGAACTTTGACCATATCGTTTTATTATTGCTGATCTCCAACTTTTTATAGGTCTTCGAAGAAGTAGCTTATGATATTGAAGGAGACTATGTCTGGTGCTCATTTCGTTATACGTTAGACAGCCAAGACGAGACGTCTGGAATTGATCTTTCCAAAGAATTATTTTATATTTTAATAAGAGGGCCATTGGATCCAATGAGTAAGAATGCGGTGATGAAAATGATTTATTTTTGTTTGAAAAAAAAAATTAATTTAAATTATTCTTTACATTTGCAGCAACTGATCCATTCCTACCAAATGAAGAAGACATGGTAAAAGAAATAATGAAGTGGCCCGCAAAAGGATCAAACGATATAATTAGTAGTTATTATGGTGGAGCTTTAGTAGTGAGACTCAGTTGGACGCTGGCTTTCATAATATTCCTGTTAAATGTACTGAGGCTAACTCAATAATAATTGTTCGATGAAATTTTAGCTTGTGGTATATCATCATTCCGGGAAACTAGTAACACAGCATGTGCTATGTGGGGGTTTCAGAATAAGATAACCCAAGGATTACCCGAAGTTACTCGAGCTTACGAGTGCGGCGCTGTAAATATTTTCAAATTTTTGTCTAACCATTTTAAAACAACGCTATTGCTACCAGAATCGTGAAGAGCTATGTTACTGATCCAAGATATTAATCTCTAATAGGCGATATCAACTAGCATAATCCACGAACTATTTCTCCTGACTTTAATGTTAAATAAAATATGACAATTTTTTTTTCAAAAAAACAAACAAACAAAGCTTTGTATACATAAATGTTTACAATAAAACAAATGTAACAACCAAAATATAAGTTAACGTATTTATACTATATATGCTGTACATATGTATTTGTTTAATAATATGTATGTATATCGATACACTTAAACAAATCGAATTTCAGCCAATTTAAAATATAACGAGGAATACTGAAGATTATCCATTCTTGAAGGAATCTTGAAGGCTCATTGAAGGATTGTCATTCATGAGAATAGGGATCTTAGAGTTTCTATACTTCTTTTGTCGTTTTATTATTTGTAAGTCAAATTCCATTTCATCTTTAGTTAAATACTCACACATTGACATTATGTTGGTGGTGTTTACTAATTTTAACAGTTTCACCTTAGATTCTTGATTGGACGGTGTCTCTATGATGCAAATGTCATACCACATCTGTATTCTAGCTTCTATCTCTTCTTTTTCTTTCTTCATATTTTCTAATCCAAACATCTCGACTTTTTCATCAAATTTTTTCAAAAAATAATCGTATAGAATCTTGTCTGCTTTGTTCCATTTAAGCACTTTTGATGTAATGTCAGGACTGATGCTCTTTCTGACAGCATCAGCATCTTTCCTAGCATTGGTATGGAAAATCACAACGTCATCAATAGTCCAACACAGCAGATTTTTTAAGAGAACCAAAGATTCATTTATTCTCTCATGAATTAATATCAAGTGAAATTGTTTATTTAATTCTTCAGCAATTTGTTCAATTGCAGTTTCATTGTCAAAATTACTTTCTTCCACTCCTAAATCAAATGCCATTTGATTTCGTCCAATTCGGCCACCAAAACGCCTGTTTTGAAATTCCAAAGTAGATGGATTACCACTCACGAATTGTTCTAACGACATTCCAAATTCTTCTTCCAGATGATAGTACGAGTAGGAAGATTGAAATAAGGCTGCAGGATCTCTTAACATCGTGAATAGTATGGAATCTTTAGGCATAAACCCCATGATGTTGTTGTAATTAAAGCGAATATGATGGCAAAGAATATTATATTGGTATACTGGATTCAATTTTGGTACCATTGTCATATTGAACGGTTTTGGATGACCGAAATAATGAAATTGCCTAGGAATTGCCATAATTAAGTTATGCGTAATGGCATATCTCATGCACATGTTTAGAAAAGAGGTTGAAGCAGTTTTATGAATTTTTAAGTAAAATATGTTTGTTCGAACTGCACACGTTGAAATGGTTGGGACGTCTCTAGAAGTAAAATTATAAACAATTATTTGAAGGTGTCTATATGCTGTTATACTATGAACTGTTTAAATTAGTACTTACAGTTTGAAAATATTGTGCTTATTTAGTAGCCAGATTGCAGTTGTAAGTAAACATATTACTGAAAACGGAAAGAAACAATATTTACATTTTCGTTTAAATTTTCGTACACATTTGCTGAAGCTGAAGCTGCACATGATATACTGTTTTAAGTATATTAAGTTATCAAATCTCATTTCAACTCACCTGATTTTGTCTATTTACTTATCTTATATCAATAAACTGAAACAATAGGTTTCATCATTACATTTTCAAATTTGTTTAGATTTCAAAAGGGCAAAGATAACGTTTGTTAGAAACACAGCAGGACTTTTCAGAGAAATGTTATCGGTGGGCTCAAAGTTTCCCCCAGCCCTTGCCATTTATCCATCGTGAATTTATGTCATGAGCTGCAGTATAAAATGATATGGAACATGAGTGAAGGATGTAATGGAGTGTTCAGTGTATTTTCTGCATATGATTATTTATGATCATATTCTCACTCAATGTTAAATGAATATCAAAGATAAGAAAAAGCACATTGTTTTTGAACATATCTCTTTATGATGCAATACAGATAAAGATGAAAAACATATTTTTATATTGCAATTAGATCAAATCATCAGATGGCAAAATTACTAATAAAGAGTGGAAAGTAGATAGCCTTTAAAAATGCTTTAAAAAAGAGCTTTCTGGCCATTTTTGTGAAAAAATTCAAATCACAGTATATGAAATCTAATTGTTCAGACAATGTTAAAACAACATTGCAAAGCGCAAAAAACATTCCAATGTATACAATATACAATATACACATTTCATGATTACATACTTACTTAAATTGAAGGCTTATCAGAATGTACAATATGCGATAAAGAAGCTTTTGAACAGGCTGAGACAAGCTGAGGATCATACACGTATAATTATCATGATCAGGGCTCACAAATTTTATAAATAAGTCACTGAACTACATTCAATAACGTGTAATACTGGCAGTGGCCCCTTACACAAATTTGAACACTTTAGTTAATGCCCTGCATTAAAAATTATTGAAAAACATAAAAATACAAAGTTTTAATAAACAGATGTTCTTCATACAATCGTAACGTTTAAAAATAAAACACATTTTCAGTTCTAAGTATACACTGTTGTAGAGCACAAGATCAGGTAGCCTACAACAAGTTCCCATGGTTTTTAAAAATCGTGTACATGTAAATCCGAAACTTTTAACCAAAGCAATTTTGCAAAAATGCCACCAGAACATGATTTCAATCGATTGGGACCTAATTAAACCATTGATACTATTTCCCATTCAGAAGTTCCTCTTGTTGTTTTCGCAATTGGTTGGTAAATTTCATTTCATCTGTGGTGAGATATTCACAGGTCTTATTGTGCACATTGGCCAGCTTAAAACCTTCGATGTTGTTTGAATACGCGGAAGCATCTTTGATTACTCCAGCTATGCAGTAGCTCTGCCAATGTTCAATCCTGGTCTTCAGTTCCTGAACTTCTTTCTTCATCTTGTTCACCCCAAATGCCTTAATTTTCTCGTCCAACCTCTTCGAGAAGTAATCGTAGAGGATTTTATCCGCATTATTCCAGTAAAGTATCTTGGCCGACAGTTCCGGAGTAAGTTTTTTCTTAACTTTTTCCGCTCTGGCATTCATATGCAACACAACCACGTCATCGGTGGTCCAACAAAGCAAATGCTTGAGTAGGACCAAGGATTCATTCATCCTCTCCCGAATCATAACCAGATGAATTTGCTGGTCCAGTATTTCTGCTATTTTAGTTATTTCTTCTTCGTTTTCAAATTGGTCTACTTCAACCCCCAGATCGAAAGCCATTTGATTCCTGCCAATCCTTCCATTAATCACTCTTTTGCTTAGCTTCTCCACAGCCGACTTATTATGGCTTACAAATTCCTCCAGGGTCATTTTGTACAACGACTCCATGAAAAAAAAGGCGTAGGCGGATTCGAACAGGGATGCTGGTTCCCTTAAAAGTGTGAAAAACATGGTGTCTTCAGGCATGAAATCCTGCAGGTTTTTGTAGTTGAAACGGGTGTGGTGAGTGAACACGTTGTACTGAAGACCGTCTTTCAGAACGTTCACCATGGATTTGTTAAAGGGCTTCGGATGGCCGAAATAATTGTACGACCGTGGAATAGCTACGATAAGGTCGTGTGATATGGCATATCGCAAACACATGTTCAGTATGGAAGAACTTCCTGTTTTATGAATTTTCATGAAGGTAAATGAATTCTGAGCAGTGCAGGATGACTCTGGGATGGTATGCCTGTGTGTGTAAATAATGGTACAATTTAACGCCAGTGTATACAGTGCCATGAATACTATTTTTGGGCCCAGAAGAAAAAATTATTTTGAGGCCCCTTCGCAGCCGTAACACCCCGTTCACACGAGGCCGTATCAGCTGTTTTGCTGCACGAGGTGTTTTTCAGCGGCGCATGATTTTACTACCCTATAGTTATGGCACTGGCAGCTTACATTCATATATGAAAACAATATTTTTTTGTGATAAATCCAGTAACATAACTCGTTTTATCAAAGTAAAGAAATTCATTCATTATTTCCGCCTTAGAATTGTCGATAATCCACGTGATAATATGATATCATGACAAAACACATTGCAACTTTATCATTTGAGATTATATATTTTATAAATGACGTCTAAAGGGTATGAATTATTGATACGTTTGACAAACTTTGATAAAATTCCACCTATATGCGATTTGGAAAATATTTTACCCCAAGTGCGCAGAATGATTAAGTACGCTTGGAGTTGTTTTTTTTACCAAATACATTCATTCATTTAGTTTTAATTTTACATTTTTGCCAATCGAATCTATACTTGATACGATGTGGGCGACACTTTTAAAAAACCTAATCAGACATGTTGAATATTCCATTAAAATTAAAATCATAACTGTTAAACAGTTCTTATATAATGATGACGAAACTTGCATAGAAAACTAAAGCTAAATAAGACTATTACGTATGTCGCTGTTTTTTTGTTTGTTTTTTAAGAAGACATATATTGATATATGCATTACTTTCAATAAGATTTACCCTCGACACATGATCATCTACTGTGTAGTTATTCTAAAATTAATGCTTTTATGACATGAATGTATTGTATCAGTAGGTTTTATTTTTACTTACAGTTTTTTGGCTCTGGATGGTGGTTCATCAAGTTTTGCTAAACTGTAAAATACAGTCAGTCAAATACAGGGCATTACCGATATTTGAAATTTGGAACCTATCAATCCAAATAAATAGTAGGAAAAATATTTTTGAAAATTCTTACTTTTCGCAATTCGATGATATTCTGGGTTGCCATATCAAGCTTAGAACACCTATCACACAAACAGCAAACAGTAATTTCGGAATCCACCTCGACTTACATATCGACGGAGTCATCGTTAATCAAACAAGTTGTCTATAATCTATTTCAGTTTGAATTCAACGTAAAAGCCGTTTTTAAATTGTTTGACTGTAATAACTGCAGATGTTCGACCATAGCTAACATAGACTACAGAAAAAATGTCAATAATGAACTGCATTAGCCTTTTATCAGATAGTGTCGATAATATTAATTGAGAGGTTTGTTTGTAACACATAGAAAGAAATAATCTGATGTTTATCTTCATGTTTGGAATGACAATTGAACAAAGAACAAAGATTCAGTGAAATCGTGAGGGGTTGTTCATACAATACATGAGCGCAAAAATTCAAATTAAATATTCACAAATCAAATGAATGAAATGTTTAAAAAAAAAAAAAAAATTAAAAAAAATTTAAACTTCAGAAATTCTGTATATCTCAGAATGCTTTGTTGAAAAATATTTATTACAGTATGATGTTTGTTTTGTGAATACAAATTATAAGAATTGATAATTAATATGCCTATCAAGGGAAAAATTAAACTTCAATGAATCGAAATATAGCCGAAATTCGTTATCGTTTCATTAACGTTGGATGGCTCAAACCATAGAGGAACTATAGAGGGGGCTATGCAACAGCACGAGTTTCGTCCATGTGTTTAGATAAGATCCTTTCTAAATGATAGCTACAAGGAGCCAATGCACACTCAGGTGCCTTTCTGCGTTTAGCAACTGATAATGTGTCTCTTAAAAGGAACAATTTTCACGGA
>JAUJYV010001999.1:0-14301 GCA_033995625.1 Ophyiulus pilosus
AACGATATAGAACTCACGTGCAGAACGATATAGAACTCACGTGCAGAACGATATAGAACTCACGTGCAGAACGATATAGAACTCACGTGCAGAACGATATAGAACTCACGTGCAGAACGATATAGAACTCACGTGCAGAACGATATAGAACTCACGTGCAGAACGATATAGAACTCACGTGCAGAACGATATAGAACTCACGTGCAGAACGATATGGAACTCACGTGCAGAACGATATGGAACTCACGTGCAGCTGTTTCTAAAATATAAAAAACTGCTTTTCTACCATGGCAACATTGGCAAATTAAAGGCAATGAGATGTCTCTCTCTTGTTAATAACACGAGTGGGAGTGTGAAACATGTTTTATACACGTTTTTCGTCTTCTCGAAATTCACAACATCACGCGTGTAGTACGGCTTAAGGTAAAAATCAAAAACCTGATGTCATCATTTTTGTTAGCTTTTTTTTTTTTGCCGATCAGCTCGATTCGATGCCATGTGCGGACCAAGTGCATTTTATTCCATTCGGATTGCCCGCGTGTATTATTAATACGCATTGTTCGGGCCATCCAAATTAGAAACCGCGTGTAATTTGCGTTGTCCCTGGTTTCGAACGTAGCGTTCGCAAGAACACGTGTGCGCGCATCGAAAAATCCAGGAATAGTTTGGGAACCGAGCAGTATGTCTCCAAATAGACGTGCGCTAACATCCGTCTTGACGTCCTCCACATCCCCACACACAACCGCACTTGATATGTATATGCCGCAATTTGAATTTATTTATTCATACGACACGTATTATTCCAGAGACGAGTTCGTGGGTTTTATATATATATAATGTATAAATAGCGTATTATACGAGTGAAATTCACCGCACGACATATCAGCACTCTGATTTTTTTATTATTATTATATACACACCCGATTTCTGTACATAAATGTGAGTCGAACATCGGTGTAATTGTGATGTTCGTTTAAAAGCTGCCTGCCTGGTGTGCAATTACGCCAAAAAGGTCGCGGAACATGTGATATGTGTTCGATATAATATAGGCGTAGGTGTGCACTTAACACACATTTTTAAGTAAAAGTGAATTTGATAAGTCTTCGACGTTCTCTTTGGATGAGTGGATGCTCTAGTCACGACGTCTATGTTTAGAAATGAGGGAAGTTTGCTTTGTATTTTTTTTTTTGTTGCTTTTTTTGCTTTTTTTTATCTTGGTATTTATATGGGAAGAGTGATTTTGCTAGTCGTTTTATTTATTAAATCGAACCGAATTTGAAAAATTGAATATCGTTTCAAGTTTTGGTATAGATTTGCGTAACGTTTCACGCGAGACCAAACGTAATTGTGTTCCGCGTGAATTATTATACTGTAAAACATTGTTTTATGTAGAACTATGTTTTATTTCATTATTTCAAAATGCCTACTTCTTTTAACCTTCCTCACCTTATCTTGATGCCCCACTCTGTGTGATGATCATATATCAAAGTTTTGTCTAACGTTTCGTAAAGGTGCGTTTTCATCTCGGGTGTAACTCTCGTGAGTTACTCTCTGAGGGCTACTCTCAGATGGTCACTCTCTGAGGGCCACTCTCTGGGGGCCACTCTCTGGGGGCTCCTCTCTGAGGGCTCCTCTATGATGGCTACTCTCTGATAGCTACTCTCAGATGGTCACTCTGAGGGCTACTCTCAGATGGTCACTCTCTGAGGGCCACACTCTGAGGGCCACTCTCTGGGGGCTCCTCTCTGGGGGCTCCTCTCTGAGGGCTCCTCTCTGGTGGCTACTGTCCGAGGGTCACTCTCCGAGGGCCACTCTCTGGGGGCCACTCTCTGGGGGCCACTCTCTGGGGGCTCCTCTCTGGTGGCTCCTCTCTGAGGACCACTCTCAGAGGGTCACTCTCTGAGGGCCACACTCTGAGGGCCACTCTCTGGGGGCTCCTCTCTGAGGACCACTCTCAGAGGGTCACTCTCTGAGGGCCACTCTCAGATGGTCACTCTCTGAGGGCTGCTCTCAGATGGTCACTCTCAGAGGGTCACTCTCTGAGGGTCACTCTCTGAGGGTCACTCTCTGAGGGCTCCTCTCCGAGGGCTCCTCTCTGGGGGCTCCTCTCTGGTGTCTCCTCTCTGGTGGCTACTGTCTGATGGTCACTCTCCGAGGGACACTCTCTGGGGGCTCCTCTCTGACGGCTACTCTCAGATGGTTGTCCATTTCAGTTGTTTTCGGCATCTTGGCGAGCATCTTGTCAAAAATGTTCTCGCGAGCACTCTCAAAACCGTGTCCACTCGAGGGAGAGTATTTCCCAATGTGGAACAACGTGCTTAGATTTTCGGCTCCTAGATCTCGAGAGTTGGTCTCAAAATTCCAACGTGGTTCGTAGTATTTAGCGAGCTGCTACCAGAGAGGCCAGAGGGAGGGGGGAAGGTCTCACGTGTCCACTAGCGATACAATTCGACCAAGGCAGCTCTCGGACAGCAGCACGCGCATTTGGACTCTGTAACTCTCAGAGGCGTGTCCATCGGCGAGAACTGCTATCGAGAGCCATCTGGAGAGCACCTTTACATTCGTTTCAGGATTCGTTTTTCTGCAACTGTCAGCTGGTTTGATTTTGAAATTTCCGATTATTCTTCAGCTTCTTCTTCTTCTTCTTCTTCTTCCAACATTGCAATGGTGGTTATTTTAATGAAAACGAAAAATATCTCTCGATTGTCTATTATTATTTTTTGCGTGCTCTCCACATTCTTATGCTAGGAAATGTACATTTCGAATAGCACGAAGTTTTTGACGAGAGAGAGAGAGAGAGAGATGCTTTTGCAAATCGATATCAAACAGATTTTCTGCAATTTGGCTTCCCATCTAGGTTTACAAATCAATTATCTGCCTCTCCCCTCTCAGACATCTTTTGCATAATTTCGTTGTAGCTCTCCATAATTGGAAATCTTCTCGGAAATTGATTTACGTCGGGAGTAAAATCCCTGAGGGTGGTGCGGAAATTGATGTTAATTTCTTATAATAAGCCCACATTTTGAAGATTCGTTTTTTATATTTTTTTTGGGTCTTATGTTACATGTTAATGTTCCGTTCGCTGAAAGGGCATCATTTAAACCACTATAATGGACGGTTATGCAATTAAGCGGGGTGTTTAGTTGACAGTTTGGACATTAACTAATCGCTTTAATCTCGTTTAGTTAGTAGTTAATAGAGAGAGATTGAGCCAGCCGACGCCTTAACCTTAACGTTAACTTTAAAGTTATAGACTGGAAGGGAGGAGACTAGGACTGAACTACTCAATGAACTAACCGAACGTCATGAGTGCGCATGCGTGCTTCTTCCCTTCCCGCCTCTAACGTCAAGGTTAACGTTAAGGCGTTGACTGGCTCAATAGAGAGTTTGAGCCAGCCAACGTTAACTATACGATAACGATAACGGGGAACAGCGCTGACGGCATTCCGGACCACTAGTGCATTGGTTATCGTTAACGTTGGCTTGCTCAAACTCTTGACTTTAATATCTTCATATTCTTCTTTGTCCTTCCTTTTTTTGAATTACTACCAAATGTTCAAATATTCGTGTGGTAAAATATACAGCTAGCGAACCAAATATTTGAAGAAGCCCTTTTGCGTATATCATCTAGTCATGATATCGCAAATTGACCCGTTGCACCTAGTTCTCGTTAAATTTAATAGAGTTTGAGCCAGCCAACGCTTTAACGTTAACCTTAACGTTAACGGCGGGAAGGGTTAGTTCTTCCCAATGAACTAAATGAACGTCATGAGTGCCGTTGACGTTCAGTTAATTCATTGGATAGTCCCGCCGTTAACGTTAAGGTTAACGTTAAGGCGTTGGCTGGCTCAAACTCTCTATTTAATCGGTGATTAAACTGAGAATGGTGCAACCCGTCTTTAATTTATGTTTATTTATACATTATATGCGTTTGTATATCCCAATGTGTTCTCTTAATTCATTAATTTCATTATTTTGTATATCTCTGGATAAACATTTATACACTTCAAATCATTATTTGCTAGTTTTGCCAAATGCTTTTTTTTTTGTGTGCTAAAATAACATCGAAATATTGCGATGAATGATTTTCGGGGTTTTTTTTTAAATAAATAACGCATCATTTCATCGAGACATCGTGTTTTTTTTTTTCACGGATTTTCTAGTGTGTGTTTGTGTTTTTTATATCTATTTATTTTCAGTGATTGAGTTATCGATTAGTCCCATTGTGTCGAGTGTATAAAATCGTAGCGAATGAGCTTATGAACTGCTGTATGCTATACATATATATATATATATATATTTAGGTTTTTATGTAGTCATTCTTTGATATGAAAATACGGAAATTTGTACGATGATTTCATGTGAAATAAATAGGATATTTCAATACATCGGTGTGTTTTTTGTTGTTGTTTTGTGTTCTTGACAGATGAAATACATTCGCGCTTTACATTGGAAGACCGTTTGAAAAGTTGCCAGAAATCAAATGTGTAACAATTACTACCGATGAGATAAAGTACATCGGAAAGCAGCCTGCAAGTTAGGACCAAAAGAGCCTAAAAGGGCCTATGAACAACGTTGTGGGTTCAAATTCTACAAAAAAAGAACATCACAAATAGAACGCGAGCACGTGCAATAATGGAAGACGGCCACGCGCGAAAAAAAAGCGCCAAATTTAAATTTCAAATATTTGGCATGTTTGGACACTACCATGCTGTGTTGTTGTATTATTCTGCAAATCATTATTTATGTGTCAAGCAAATTGTCTGTATATATTTGCAGTTTGACTTGCTATTTACGCATAAAAACGACGATCAAATCTTCAGCCGAACTCAACAAATCAAAAAACAAAAATTCTACAAAAAAGAACACCCCAAATAGAACGCTCGCGCATGTAATAAAAGAAGAAAGACACGCGCCAAATTGAAGTTACAATTTCAAATATTTGGCACGTTTGGATACTAACGTTTTGTATACGTTATATTATTCCGCAAATCATTATTTATAAATAGAAATCAGACAAATTCTCTCTATATATTTACAGTTTGAGTTTCATACTCATAAAAACGATGATCAAATCTTCAGCTAAACCGCACAAATCCCCCCCCCAAAAAAAAATTCTACGAAAACACCACGAATGTGTAGAACCCTCGCACATGCAATAAAGGAAGACAGACACGCGCAAGAGAGCGCCAAATTCAAACTGAAATTTCAAATATTTGGCACGTTTCGATACTACCGTTCTGTATACTTTAATATTCTGAAAATCATTACTCATAGATAGAAATCAAACTCTCTGTATATTTGCAGTTTGACTTTCAGCATATTTACTCATAAAAACGACGATCAAATCTTCAGCTAAACCGAACAAATCCACACACAAAAAAAAAAATGCTACAAAAAAGATCACCGCCAACCGAACGCTCGCGCGTGCAATAAAGGAAGGCAGACGCGCGCAAGAGAGCGCCAAATTCAAATTTCAAATATTTGGCACGTTTGGATACTACCATTCTGAATACGTTATTAATTCCGCGAATCATTATTTATAGATAGAAATCAGACAAATTCTATCTATGTATTTGCAGTTGTTTTGACTTGTATAGCATGTACTACTCGTATTTTACGGACTATAAGACGCACTTTTTGCTTCAAAAAATTGCCTCCAAAATTCAGGTGCGTCTTATACTCATAAGGTTTTCAATGATGCGGACTATAAAAAATTGCTTAAAAATTAAGGTGCGTCTTATAGTCCGTAAAATACGGTACTTAATAAAAGCGATCAAATCTTCAGCTAAACCGAACAAATCCACAAAAGAAAAATGCCACGAAAAGAACACCCCCAACAGAACGCTCGCACGTGCGATAAAGGAAGACAAGACGCGCGCCAAATTCAAATATTTGTCAAGTATCCCTATCCCAATAGCCGCACCATTCTGCACACATCACTTGAACGAAACGCAGAAGTAGGAAAGAGCGATCTTATCCCACAAACGCAGGTTGTGAATCCCTTTGATTACTGTTTGGCACATGTTCCCGTAGTCATTGGCCTCTGGCTGACAGGAACAGAGGTCGCCATCCTCTATCTCTCTATCTCTTTCTGTGTGTGTCTCTCGTCCTTTGTTCGTTGTGAACACGCAGTTCGTCATAATTTTGCAGAGCGGAGTTATTACCGTGTTTGCTTCCAAGTAAAATTTATTTGGTTTGAATAGCGAGCGAAAACCACATGTGTCGTGGCGTGCTGAATATATACACACACATCTCCTCCAGCACAATTAAAAGCCAGCAACAACTGGCACATGTGTCGCTATTGAACAAAGTGTTTTTGGAGAGAGAGAGAAAAAAAAGCAGTATTTCGAGGGTTGTATCAACACCGATGCATCTCTCTCTCTCTCTCTCTTTCTGTTGACTCCGATGTCTCACGGTTCAATTATTATAACCGTCTATTTTTTTTCGACAATTGGCGAAGGTGTTGTTCCCGTTGTGTCGTTTTTATGCGGAAATTCCGTATGCAGCCGGCAATAACGCAATGACCTCAAATCGTGTGACAAAGGACAGGTTGTGTGTAGTTGTCAACTTGTCTCACACAATATGACAGATATATATATACATACGAGGCTCGGAAGTTATACCAACGGCCAAAAGTCCATATTAGCAAACTCGTACACAAAGTTCACTCGTTTTTTTTAAACTTTTCGACACAACTGCTTTCGACAGGAAGTTTGATTACATTTGCCTCCGATGATTGAGGATGAAATTCCCCATCCCCTAACTAAATCTATGATCGCCATTTTGTGTCCTTCTTCGAATTTGTAATTAATTGTCAACCTGTTGAATAGAAGATGAACTTTTTACCAAGTATTTGAAAACATCATCAACATTAGTGTTTCTGATTTAGAGGGCCATTCAAAAAACATCCTCGAAATGCCTTCAAAAATTGATTACCCCCTCGATGTTAGCACAGACCCCCTTCCCCTCATGGAGTCCTTAATTTTGTTGTAAAAGTAGGGGTGTCCAGAAAATGTGTTGGAACCTACAAAGGTCCATCCTATAAATTTTCAAGCACCCGTCTCGCTACCAATTCCACGACATTTTTCCAGATTTTTCTGATTAAAGGAAATTTCCTGACCTCGAAGGGAATTTCCAGCATTAAATTGGTGTTTAACCCAAATTTTAGGCATAACACCCGACTTTCCCGAGGTTTTAAAAATTCAAGTAACACATTCGGGACTGGGGACTCATTTCTTCCTATGTCCATTTCTCCTTTCACCGCCCTTTAAAACTTAAACAGAAAAACCAAAAACCCAAAAATGCCATCATTAGTGGACGTCCAAAATGGCTTCCCCCCTCCCTCCCCCCTCCCCCCTCCCCCCTGTCCACGTACCAGCAGACACCCCACCACCTTTTGAGGACGTCCTGTTTGAATGGCCCCTTACCACATAAATATTACAAACAATGGGACTTTGTGCCAGTGGGGAATTTCAACAGTTAGGCTATTGCTGAACTTTTACTCGCTCAACACGTATATGGTCCCTTATGCCCTTACCTTACCCATAACGATGGTGTTTTTTTTATCTCGATGTATGTATTCAGCCATTTTGTTTACATTCTGGCAAGGTCCGGATCCGAATACGATTAAAACGTGGTACCAAATGAAGTTCCCTCTATTGTTTTATCCTAACAAAAACAACAAACACAATTGTATACTATGACACGATGAAGCCCAGTAAATTTATCGTTTGCACCTGAGTTTGGTGAAGTGATGTACCGTTGGCATTGATGCGTCACCAAAATAATAATAATGGGTGGCCCTATCACGTGTGTTTTTTTGTTTTTTTTTTGCCGTTCGCGTGCTCATATCTATTTGGCTCGGATGCGCATCACAATTTGATGATATTGATCTGTTCTGTGAGTGGAACAGAGCCCTCTAAATCTAAAGCTATTAAAGTAATAACGAGGGGGACAGAATTTCACCTGGACATGTATGTATATGTATTAAAAATCAATAAAGCCAAGCTGGACTACTCTTGTGTTTTATGCAGGCACGCTCGCTTACATCCCAAACTACTTTTATGTGGCGAGTCGTGTGAATCGTGTTATGTATTAGCACAAATCCAACAAAAAAAGCGCCAAATTGGAATTTCAATTTCAAATATTTGCCCAAGTTTGGATCATTCTGTATGTCACTTCAATGGCAAAACGTTAAAATTCAACAGACAAACTTCAATGGCAAACGTATGTTTGACTTTATACTACTGTTGTTGGGGTGTTTTCTTAATTAAAATGATAAAATAGCCGAGTTGCTACGTAGGTGAGTCATTTGGAAATATCGAGCGACTCGTGCATAGTACGAGTAAATCGGTGTTTACGTTTTTCGAAACTGTGACCTTACTATAATTAACAATACAGTCGATTCCGTTTAATCTGGACACATCCGGCGGAGGCGTTTTGCCCCGATTAGGCGGCTGCCCAGAATATGCGAAGTTAAAAATATATACTGTCCGGATTTGTTCTTGACAATTTGGCCCTAATAAATGGCTGCCCAGATTAACCAGTGTCCAGATAAAGCGGAATCTACTGTATATTCCGGGTATCTTCCCAGTGCCTCGCTGATACAAAAACAACGGATTAAAAAATAAATAAATAAAAATTTAAAAAAAAGATATCTAATGCAAAACTTAAAAATACGCAACTCAACTGAATTTTAAAAAAATATCCAAGTAAAATGCAAAATATTCATAATTAAGAATAATCCCATTTTATATTAATCCACATGATGCGAGTTCTCGATGAATAACTTGAGCAGAAGTTATTGAAATTAAACGAATGAAACAAGTTTAATTTAACATTAAATTAGCAGCACAAACGAGAGAGAAATGAATTCAAAAGACTAATTAGAATTAGAACACCAAATTCGAACATCGAACAACAAATTCGAACATCGAACACCAAATTCGAACAACAAATTCGAACATCGAACACCAAATTCGAACATCGAACACCAAATTCGAACATCGAACAACAAATTCGAACATCGAACACCAAATTCGAACAACAAATTCGAACATCGAACACCAAATTCGAACATCGAACACCAAATTCGAACATCGAACAACAAATTCGAACATCGAACACCAAATTCGAACGTCGAACAACTAATTCGAACATCAAATTCGAACATCGAACAACAAATTCGAACATCAAATTCGAACATCGAACAACAAATTCGAACGTCGAACAACAAATTCGAACGTCGAACAACAAATTCGAACGTCGAACAACAAATTCGAACGTCGAACTACAAATTCGAACATCGAACAACAAATTCGAACATCGTACACCAAATTCGAACATTGAACACCAAATTCGAACATCGAACAACAAATTCAAATTAAGAAGAACAACGCGTTCTTCGATAGCACGTGCAAGGTGGGAGTTCCAATAACAACAGTTGTTGCAATTAAAAAGACAACAAAACTGTTTTGGCTATTGTCTGGAAGCCACTTGACCAGAGAGAGCTAACTAACCAATGTCAGCAGACTCGTTACTAATTCCGTGAACGCTGTAAATAGTTTTGTCGTTCGATCAAACCGTTAGCTTTCAAAGATGGTGTTTGGGTGCAACAGGTTGCTGACTGTTTGCCATCCCAAAGCATCGCCAACTTCAGCCGAATGCTCATGTAGCGCAGTGTGTATATTCACTCGTATCGTTTTTAAACGGCCATTTGGTGTTTGTTATTAGTCAGAATATTGACTAAGCGGAGATGACGCTGCTGTTGTGATGTGTATGATGATGATGATGATGAACTAATGGCAAAGGGTGACGAGCGTCAGAAGAGTGGCCGAGGGAGGAGATGAATGATCATTTCTGAAAACAACTAACTGATCGCAATTCCGATTAACATCTGTTACCTTTTCACGATGATATATACCTTAGCAATCGCTTTTTGTGTTTGCACGAATTGTATAAAAAAAAAAAACCTAGAGAAGGATTTTATTTTTCATTTCATATCCACGAAATCCAGCTTTCGAAACTTGTGAATGGATTTCAAAACGTACAAAAATTCAGAAAAAAATTCAGAAAACTGTCTAACAATTCAGCACTCGAAATCCTCTATCTTACATTTGAAGGACCTTTCTAATAGCAAAGCCAAACCTTATACAGTAGAACCCCTCCAAATTAATACCCTCTAAACTAATATCAGATGCTGGTCCCAACTCGGGCCTCATAGTCTAATCTAACCCCTCTAATCTAATAACCCCTCTAAACTAATACCAGGCACCCGGTCCCAAGGATATTAGTTTAGAGGGGTTCTTACTGTATAGGGGCCATTCAAAATGGATGTCCTTAAGGTCTGCTGGCGTGTGGACACCATGAGGACAAAGGGCAGGGAGGGGAGAAGCCAGTAGAGACGTCCTGTCCACTAATGATGGTATTTTTCAGTTTTGGGATTATCTGTTTGAGTTTTAAAGGTCAGTGACATGGGAAATGGACACCGGTCCCCAAATCCTAAATGTACTTGAATTTTTTAAAACCTCGGTGAAAGTCGGGTGTTATGCCTAAATTTGTACTAAACACCAATGTCCATTGTCAGATTTTGCTTCATCAATGAAGTGCTATTAGTCTCTAACTCTCCGTCATTAGCCATCAGGATTTTTCTCCTCACCGTCAATAATAATCTTCTGTTGGGGAAAACATAAACAGCGCCAACCCGCGTTGAATCATGTAATGTAGGAAATATTGGCCATTAGAAAAGGTGGCCAATTGGACCCAACTCCCCTTTGTTGCTTTTACCGTTTCTTGCCCGTTTTATCATAATGGGAGGGCTCGCGACAACAACAACGTCTATGGCCGTAATTTATCGTCAGTTTTTAACAGATGGCGGCAGCATTTAACAATTGCAGTCACGGAATCGAGATGAAAAAGCGAGGGAGGGGGGGGGGGGGGGGAAATCGCTTATCCGAACAATGTTTTGCTGTGGAAAACTGCTACAAACATGTACGTGGTACCGCCACATATCGAGTTGCGACATGGTATAGTGTGAAAAAGGATATACGCTTTTTGGACACACTTCAGAAGCCGATTATTGTATTTGATAATTAACTTCCTATAACTTCATATACTTGGTGGGAAGTTACATGATCACCAGTTCCACAAAAAACTGGTAAATCAGTTTGTATTATTAGTCACAAACTGGAAATTTGTGATCGGTTTGCATTCAGTAAATTATCAGAAAAGTACTTTTTTAGGCAACCAAAGTGTTTCCTCGCAAAATTAACAGTTTGTGATGAATTGATGAACTTGAGACCAGTTTGTATTCATCTAAAAGTGATCAGTTTTCTGAAATTACTAGTGATTACTAGTTTGCGAACGAAATATTGCATAAAAACAAGGGGTTTTTTAGTAGTTTATTACCACTTTTTGCTTAAGGGTTTTTGTAGAATTATTTCAGCATAACCCCAATGATCAGTTTAAAGCAACGTCAATTGTATGTGCATATTGGCTTATTTCTCGGTACATTTTGTAACGTTGTTGTTCTTCAAAATAAAAGTCATCTTTGGGATCACAAGTTTTCATTCTTAACCATCAAATGTCGTAAACATTATTTTTTTTTTCAAATCCGACATACAAAAAATTGTTTGCATCGAATGATTTACCAACCTGCGCGCGGCGTCCAATCTCAATATACGCATAATGTATAATACTCCGACTGCATTTGCGGAATCGCGGTATAAATAATTCTCCTTGAAATCTATTTGGGTTTAATCTTGAAATAGAACTGTTTTAAAATACGAGTCAAAGCAGCTGTTGAGAAGCACAGAATGGAACTAATTTGAATTGGTAAAACGGAACTTACAAAATGGAACTAACACAATGGAACTAACAGTATAGAACTAACAAAATGGAACAATCAAAATAGACCTAACAAAATAGAACTAACAAAACGGAACAACCAAAATAGAACTAATTTGAATTGGTAAAACGGAACTAAGAAAATGGAACTAAGATAATGAAACTAAGAAAATGAAACTAAGAAAATGAAACTAACAAAATGGAACAACCAAAATAGAACTAATTTGAATTGGTAAAACGGAACTTACAAAATGGAACTTACAAAACGGAACAACCAAAATAAAACTAATTTGAATTGGTAAAACGGAACTAACAAAAAATAGAACTAACAAAACGGAACAATCAAAAAGAACTAAGAAAATGAAACTAACAAAATGATACAACAAAATGAAACTAACAAAATGGAACAACCAAAATAGAACTAATTTGAATTGGTAAAATGGAACAATCAAAATAGAACTGTATTCTACGTGCAACATTTGTATATTCCCAACAAGGTTCGGCAATCCCTAAACTGGATCAACAAGTTGCATTCGTTAACCTTGATCTTGTAATTTTTTTGGCTATACAACATTAATGGCCGAGTTTGTAAACTTTCCCAACTCTCACGGGGCGAAGGGGGGGGGGAGGGGGATATTACACAGTAGCAAGCTAGTGGGAGTCTCTCTCCTTTCAAATTTAGACGTTTTTCCACGAATACTAATAAAATGTCACGAATCAGTGGTTTCATTAATTCGCATCGATTTCCCATATTTGTGTGGCAAAAGTTGGCCAGTCTAAATAATAACCTCGGCGTCTAAAAATGCAACCTCCAGCCCAGCATGCAAACCGTGAGTCAGAGGAGCATTAGTTTATGACGAAGCACGACGTCCGGATAATCGACGTTTCCCCCCCTTAGGTGTTGCTCACCTGGCGGCAAGCATAGGGGCGCCTAAAAATACAGACTGGGTTGCTGCCACGTGCCGAGACAGGGTGATTCATCCAGGTAGTTCCCCCCACCCCCTTCCCCCTCCCTCCTCCATTTACCCACGTACGGGCACGTTTCCACCCCCCCGATGTGAAATTATCCCACCCACCCCTCGCAATTTACTCCATTCCTATCTATGAGTTTACGTCGTAACTCTACCTGCATGAATTTTCACCCTATTTATCAATATTAATGATTTTTAGGATCCAACCACCAACAATTGCGTATTATTGGATTCTGGGTGTGTTTTACTTTTGGGCCTCTCTCTTTCTCTCTCTCTCTCTCTTTCTGCATGGCACCCCTTCCTACTTTGCAGACGAGGATTAAAAATGTGTGCCTCGCGTTGCTCACCCCTAATTATTAAAAATTAACTCGGGTTGGACGAGAATGCCCGACATCTAAGCCGTAAATATGCGTCGTCGCATGCCTCGACAGACGAGGCTACCATCGAGTGATGTAGCCAAAGAACGAAGGTAGTAATTTGGGTTTTCTGGAGATTGTTGCAGAACGAGGACACTTCCAGAACACAAGTTGTGGATGCATTTTATACGGGATGTACTGTTATTTGAAATAATTTAAGGTCCGCCTGGCAATCGAGGCGAGACCCAGGTTCAATTCCGGACCGAAGTTTTCCACAGTTGTTTCCAGGCAAATGGCGGGGTGGTTCCTCCAAAAATCGGCTCCTTCCTGTCCTTCTTCTTCTACTTACTCTTTACTTTGACTCGTGTTTATGCTGGATATGTGGATATATCCCCCGACATTGTTTAGGCCCTCTACGACCGGGGTTGTCTTTCGGCCTCTTACCGAAATGATGCCGTTTGTTAGGTTGTTGATTTTTAACGTGGGCCGCTTCTGCTATTTTTGCCTACGAGAGGGGACTTCCACTCCCTCTCGAGGTTTTGCGATGTCACGAAAAGGCGTCACAGACTATCAAATTATGGTTCTACTCTTACGTAACTAAAATAAATTCGTATAAAAGTAATATTTAATAGCAAAAAGGTGAATCTACAAAACTGCGGGTCGCTCAATTCAAAGGAACAAAACGGAATAGCAATTAGATTTAATTTTCGGATTTCTTAATCAAGTCGACGTAGGCCCCGCTGAGCAAATCGCCGACAGGAATTTCAAGTTTTTCCATGAGTTCCTCGGCAATCTTTTGTCCTTCTTGGGGAGTTTGGTTCTGCTCCATGACAACTTCCAGCTCCATGAAATGCCCCAAACCGTCCACTTCGTCTACGTGAATCCTAGTTTGACCGACGAGGTAAAGCAGACGCGTCTTGCTCACCATTCCTTTGACGCCTAACGCCGACGTCAAAACCTCCTGAAATTAAGCGAGTAATTGCGATTAAATTTCAGCGTAGGTGATTTTCGTCTTACAGTGGAACCTCGCATAACGAGCATAATTGGTTTCGGAGTCTCGCTCGTTATGCGAAACACTCGTTAAGCGAAACAATTTTTACCGTAGAAATTGATGTAAAATACGATAA
>JAUJYV010002000.1:0-14300 GCA_033995625.1 Ophyiulus pilosus
GAAATTGGGTACGACCCCCCCTACCATATGGCATTTATTTGCTGACTGTAGGGTACTGAGTTGAATTGAATTGAACTGCAAAATTACTTTTAAGAACAGTACTGCTTTAGAGAAACATCTGGATTTTATGGAAATAACCCCACCATTTAAGCTCCCACATTTTTTTTCTTAGATGGCTGTGCCCTTTAACTCTTGGATGGAAGTAGGACAGTAATTATAAATTTCACACTTGCACGTTATAATGTTTATTAAAGCGTAGGAATGTGCACCCTTCGAAGTAAATGTTGGCAGACGATGTCCCCGATTAAAGGATATGCTTGCACACACGCAAACACTAAATGGCAATTCTTTAATCAAGTACATTGTCCTCCAACATTTACTTCGAAGGGCACATTCACACGCTCCTTTTAAAAAAACATTGCAACTCTGAATAAACGCCGAATTTTGCTACAAAGAACCGCCCTGCATCTGTGGGATGGGACCGAGGGCGCAGGCGGCAAGTGCCCACGACTAGGGGGTTGGCATACGGTTTCCGGGGTTGGAGCCGAGGCCTTTGATCTTTTTTTGCGATTTGTACCGACCAGAACTCGGTCGAGTTTTTTACCCCCGGTAGAGTGTGTTTTTGTTCTGTTGTTGGCTGAATCGATGCTAGGGTTTCTCTGGAATTCTTTAGTTGCACTAGCCAGGGCCAATTTGAACTTGCAACATCCCGGGGAGAACCGTGGTGCGTTCTTTGGGCCGCGTGGAAAAAGGGTGCGAGGCGAATATTTGTTTGAATTTTTTCGAGGTATTGCGTTAGGAGCTATACGTATTTTCTGAGGGTTGTTGCACGTGCGTGTGCTTGCCAGGATATTGTTTGCGACGGAGGAGTGGAATTCGGGATCGGGGCGACGGTTGAGAATTTGGCACGGGTCGAGGAGAGCTCGTCTAGGTGCGACATCGAATGGGAGATGGTCTGGAAAGTGGTCTGACCGCGGGGTTAGGGAGGTTCTCGAGGCCGTCGACGTGCCCGAGCGGGGATGTGGAGGCGATAAAGTTGTCGAGGACGGAGCACGTTCGCTTATTTTGGATGGCGGGGGCTCCGCGGAAGAGTGGCGAGGCTCGCGCTTCTGCGGATTTGAAGTTTTTTGGGCTTTGTCGTTTTGTCGGAAGGAGTTTGGAGTGAGAGTAAGGTTGCGACGGTGGCGAAAAGTAATTCGAGTTTTCTTCTAGTTTGCACGTTACAAATTGACGTTACGACTGTGGTTGCTATTATCGTTATTGTCACGTGCACACCACGACGGGAATAATTTGTGGGAGAGGGGGAGGGGGAAATTTCGATTGATGCTTCCCAGATATTGAACTTGCGTTTGTTGGAATGACGCCGGACTCTTCGTGCTACCGGATTAGGCGATACTGTCGGCCCAAGTCCGATCACTCTTTTGACGAATTTTTCTCGGAACGGTTAAGGGCTTTTGGGGTTGACTCGGGCTATTTTGTTGCTGCTGCCAGCTGGAGGTGCAACCGACCACGGTCTCGGCATTTCAATAGATGCGAGATGAGATGAGATGAGATGAGATGAGGTGAGGTCAGATCAGATCTTACCCACGAGCAGAGCAGCGAGGAAAGCCGAGTGCCAAGTGGCCAAGTCCTCCAAAGGGGCTTTCACGAGAGAGCGTACTTCCGTTAGCCGAAAATTCATCACTAAGCCGTATTTTACGGACTTTTATACGACGCACCTTTAATGTTTAAGCAATTTTTTATAGCCCGCATCACACGAATACCTTACGAGTATAAGACGCACCGGAATTTTGGAGGCAGTTTTTTGAAGAAAAAAGTGCGGCTTGTAGTCCGTAAAATACGGTATCTAAACCGCCAGAAGCTGTAATCCGGCATCACGTGGTTCGGCACGTCTCGCCGGTTCGTGGGTATTACGGACGATTCGATCGGGTCGTGAAAATGTGTGTTAATTAAACTTTGGCTAGCTTTAGATAACTTTGGTTATCTTTGGAGGGCCTCGACGGATTGTAACCAACCAGATTGTAGCTACTTTTTATCGACCGAGGTTGGGGAATGCGGGTGATTTGGTTTTTGCGTCCCGGACGAACGGGTTATCGCAGATGGAAAGCAGCTGATGGTTGTTAGTCTGACGGGCTGGTTTTGCAAAGGGTACAGGGGTTTTTGGGGAATTTACACGGAGGAAACCTGTCTTTGCGTAGGCGGAGTGGGGTTTGATGCACACGTGTATTGTAAAGAGTTTAACTTAATGTAAGGGCGACTGAAAGCTTGGATTGTCTGAATTTTCAAAGGGTGGAAGTTGAGGTAGATCTGTTGATATATTGAATTGTGATTGGGGAGAAGTTTGGCGGTGGTCGACCGTTCTCGGTCGGGCGAGTTTGCAGTTGTTATGTAAAATTCTCGAGGAGATTGTATTGCACCTGGCAGCTGTGGTTTTTTTTATCCTTACACGTTGTCGCGCGTACGGTGTCCAAATCCCGAAATCACGGTTGGTGGGATTTGAATCTGTTTTATTTTGGTTGACAGGATCGTCGTATCGCGATGCTATTTAGATTTTTATCACGCACGAAAATTAAAATGGTAATTTCAATATCAAAAACAAGAAAAAGTACAGTAATTATAAAATAACTGTTAGCCGAGAAGCGTGATTTGGATCGAAAGCACACTCGGAAGGAGTAAAAACTAAATTAGAGTATTAAAAGTATTAAAGTAAATAAAAGTTATCATTTTTATGTAATAAATTTTGTGGTGGAGGTTATATCCTTATCGATAAATAGAGACCTAAAAATAATCGTACCACACCAATGCGGCTGCTTCAAATCCAAAATGATTAAATGATAAAAGACAGACTAACAGGAAAGATGTAGCAATTGACACGTGAAATCCGTTCAAGAATGTTGAACCGTAAACTGAAAAGACGCTTCTACACATTCAAACCCTTGTAAGATTGTAAAATAAACACCTAATCCCACGTTAAGTACGGCAGTATTTAACAAAAGTGCTTGAAATTATTATATAGGAGGTCGTTTAGTTTTTTGAAAAAATGCTCGAAAGAAAGACAAAGAAAAAAAGTTTCCGACACAATAAGTAAAATTATTCCCCATTTTAACCCAAAGAACGCGTTAAGGGTGTGTACTCCTCGGACAATATCGCGCCATCGTTGAAACCTAAGAAAAATAAAGTTCCTTTGCCTGATAATTCCAAGCCCTTCTAATCTGATGCAAAATTATGAAAACATGCCGTGATTTAAAACGTAATGCCAGACAATTTGTTGTCCTTTGTAAAGACCTTTAGAAAGGATTAACCCTCTATGGACCGCAACTAAAAGTAGTTTGTATTAAGATGGTCCTCTTTTTAGATTTTAAAAATAGGCAAATTATTTTGTTTGTGTCTTAAAGAGCGTTTGAGCAGGAAAAGTTAAAATACAAACGTGCTTTAAAATGTTTCCAGTAATGTATTTTCAGAATTCTGAATTATTATCAAAAAAACATGTAAGCCTTTTAGGAAAAAAGTTGGGACTAGTGGCCCACTGTTGCCTTTAGGAAAGAAATGTTTAGAAAGCCATAATTTCTAAAATATTAGGTTTAAAACAATTGTATTAAGATTTATGTCAAATATGTTAATAAAGTGAGTAATAGTGAAAAAATCAAGCATAAGAAAACAAAATATATATTGAAAAAATGAAATAACACAATTGAAACTTTAATAAACAAAATGTTTTCCTTTGGATATAAATGATGCTTTTCTAAGAAACAAAGTAAACCTATTGTTTCTAAAAATCATAAATGCATTTTAGCCTTAAAACAAGCCACTAGAAGTTTTAATATAGTACTTGTAAATTTTAGATGTAGTACACGTTGGTCAATAGAGGGTTAACTAACTGCATGCAGTCTCGTAAAGAAATGTTAAATATTTCAGATGTGTAAAGATGAAAAAGGAAAATTGGTAATAGTTTTGTCAGACAAATGTTTTGGAATATTTTGTTACCATTTCGGGGGTGCGGGACCAAATTTTCGCCAAGCTTGCGAACAGGACCCCATCCGCGTTCGAGCCCACCGAGGGCAACTCAATGGCCCTCTTTTTGTTCCCCCCCGTACCTTCCCCCCCCCCCCCCTTTTCGGTTTATTTTTCCCGGGTGGACCAGCCCGGGTTAATTCGTCCCGACCGCCATCTTGTTTTGGTCACTTGCTTTCGTAACTTGAAGACAACAACATCACCATATTGTTTTCTTTTACCAAAAATAAAAGTAAGTTCATTTTTTTAATCATGTTTATGCTTTGGAGCTTATTTCGGTCCGGGGTCAAACCCCAACCCCAACATATTTGCACCCTGCAGAATGCACCTCTTCTAACGACCGAATAGAAACGAGTGTTCGTGCCGTACCGGGTCGGCACACGTTGATCAATTCCTGTAAAAAACAGAAAAACTTAATGAAGTAGAATTTCCCAATTTTTGTTTTTGGAAGGAAATCTGCAGGGACCTTACTTGTGACTGCACTTGTGTCTCTGGCAGAAAATGGCAGAAACCGTGGAATGAAAATATTATTTGTTGTATGACACATGCGGTGTGTATTGAATATATTCATCCGATTATATATGGCTGTCAATGGTACTGTATTGAAATCCAGTATGGCATGCGTGGGGGACAAGTTGTACGAGGTCAGACCTCGTACAACTTGTCCCCCACGCACTTTTTGCGTTGCCGTGTAATATTTGATTGGACAGACAGAAGGAGAATTACGATTACACGTGCCATATCATGTTCACGTGGACATTCTCGAGTTATTACGTGTAAAATACACGAATCAGTTTCTAACAAAACACTGGTTTCCGTGCAAGTGAGACATGGCTGGGGCCGCCCATTCGCGGTTGTGGCGACCCCCGTACAGGCTTCGTAGCCTGACTCGAGGTCACCACAAAGATGACTTACCTTAGGGCCTTCTGCCCTTGTGCCCCGTCCTTGCTACACGGGCACCTCTCCAACTGGCCAACTGCCTGGCTACACCCGGGACCTATACCCCGCAAATAGGTTCCTCACCGTTGGGATCATTCTGTCCGAACCACGCCAGCAAGCCGAGCTCTTGCAGCGGTCCCTTTTCGACAGCACCACGCGGCCATCTACACAAAATTCGTATTTACGTAAAACGCGATTGAGCGATTCTAAGCGAACAAAACCGTTTCACTCGTTTATATTATAAAAACACGTAGTATAACAGTTGAGAGATTTCGAGATCGATTCGACTCGATTCGAGCTAACTTTAAGCGGTTTAAAAGGTAGCTCCTTCTTTTTTCGCACGTTTCTTCGCGCTCAGGTCAGATTCCCAAAAAAACTCGTGGCTTCGGTCGCTATCGAGGAAAATGATCCTTCAATGCACATATTGCCAATGTAACCGTTTCCCAATATCGAAGGCCTTTTCAAGATTCCAGAGCCATCTATGGCAACCTTAGTTACCGTGTAATGTTTTTATGCCCTGTACTCGTACGGGGGCAGAGGACGCAACGCGGGTTGTGACCGTACCGCGCATTCTCGCCAAACCGCAATCCTGCGAAGTTTAGTGGTCGGCAAAGCGGGACGATGCCACGAAGACGTAGGCTCGTTTACGATATATGTGCGCATGCACGCGACCGTTATATTGCAGAACACGGGGAAATCCTTATCTGGCATATGTGGTGGTGGGAATATAAAAAATGGGATTTCCAAATTGTTGTTTTTCTCGCTTTCCGAATAATTAATGTCTGCCGAGGAGAAAAGCTAAATGTAATTTTACTTTTTAACTGCTTTTAACGTAGAACGTGCAACATGCCCCCACAATACACTCGCATTAATGGTTGTGATAAACGAACGGTGAAAAAAGAAAAATAAGTTGTAGCTTATGCGGATTGTAACGATGTTGCAGCAGAAAGACAGTACCGTAACCTCACGGTTTGGCATTAAAGGCCCAATAATTTTCAGACACACGCATTTTCACTTTGGTTCATGGAGTGATTAATGGAAATGTCGACGTTGGAAAACAACAATAAAAAAAAGCAAAAGTAATTGAAGTTTTACATATGCATTATCCATTAATCCACTGTGACCAACAGAATATTTAGATAACCGTAGTTGACCATCTGTCGAGAGATGGTCCGGCACAGGGCAGCCATCAACGTGCCGCGAGTGCGATAGAAATGCTACACTCTCTAAAAAACCAGGGATATGCCGAATTGTCAAAAAGAATTGATGAATAACGATAACGATTGATCGGCTGCCCCCAGTCGTGGCAAACACTGCTAACACTGAAGCTGTGTAACGAAAAGTATTTCAAATAAACAAGGGGCATTTTTGTAAATTGACTTACTTCTGCAAAAGAAACTGTATCTATGGGGTTATTCGAGCATTTTAATCTTTATCCTAATTCACACGTTGTTTCCCGTACATTAACCCTAACGACCGCTCTAGGTGTATACGTAATCAATTAAAGGGCCTTTGACCGAGCTTCGTGCCAAGACGGATGCTTACCGTTGGTCCTTCGCGATTAGACGATGGAATACCCGGGATTCTCCCGAGTTAATAAAAATTCAATCTAACAAAGATGTATTCGCTACCGAAGTAGGAGCATTCTCCTGAAATTTCGAACAATACATTGTTCACAATGTTCTTTGAACATGTTCAGGATTTCACCAATAATTGAAAAATGATTACACTATTTCATACAGAGAATGACCTGCGAAAAAACACGTAACAATAACAACTAGGGTGCATTTTGGGGGCTGGAACGGATTAGCGGCATTTCGACTAATTTCAATGGGGAAAATTGCTTTGAGATCTTGCGGAATAAAATTGCGGATAAAAATCGTCATATTAAAAACCCTCTGCTACACATTGGGGTAGCACCACGATTTGTCAACCAGGCAAACAAACGATTTTCAGTCACTGGAGTCACTTCAGTCACAAGGTTACGGAACGAATTAAACTCGTGTAAACTTGTCAAAAGCTTTGGCAAAGTCCAGGAAGGCGACATCCACACTAGTAGTGTTATTTTCGATGGCTGCAGTACAGAAATCCTGGCATTGGATTTTTTGTGAAACCGAAAAAGGCATATCATTTGATATAGTGTCGGCAAGTATCCCTTCCAGGATTTTGCGGGCAATGCAGGTTAGAGCTGTTGGTGTATAATTTTCTGGGTTGGTTGGATTGCCCCTTTTTGAAGATGAGAACTATTATCGAGTTTTTCCACATTTCGGGCAGTATGTCATTTGATAAGCCTCGGAATGCACAAGATTCGGTTGTTCCTCGATCACGAGATCGTTTGCGGCGATTAAAGTGCGTACGCGGGTAACATCCGATGTAACAAAGTGACTGTTTTTTCCTTTTTCCTCCATGAGCTGTTGAGCTCTTTCTTCAACAATGCCTTCCAAATTAAGAGCGTATTATTATTATCATCATCAGAGATGTTTGGTTTCCTATTTCAAACACGATTGGGACAGATTGATCTTACGATTCTGGTCTTGCACCTGATTCCAGGCAGTTGATGCCATGGGTCCGAGGTCGGCAAAAGGGCCCTGAAGTTCCGCCGTTTAAACTGGGGTTTTTAATTGGACTTTTAAGGAAATGCGGAACCCTCGGATGTTTACTTCTGAACACGGTGATGTTGACAATTTGCGGTCCGTACCTTTGCTGTTGTCGATGTAGATTGATCCTGACCTGTGGGTTGTTCATTCTCAATAACTCTGGAATAAAAGGCCCGAGAAACATTTAAAGCCCAAAAAGCATTTGTGTAAACGAAGACGAAAGTAGTTGTTGCTTTCGGAATTTCCGAGAGCAGCTTCCAAAGCTGTTTTCAAAAAAACTTTAAATAAGAAGTAAACGGTATTGCGAAATACTCGAGAGAAGGTTATTGTCAATATTTCCTGCAAAATTAAACCAGTCTAAGCGCATCCTTTGTAAATGAATAATAACCTCTCTAAATGCATGAAATGACTGCCCGATTCGGGACCTCCCTAAAGTGATAACGAATATATTTTATAATGGATTTTGTTGTGGAATATGAAAACTGGAAGTGGAACTGTTGCCCACTGTTGCCTTTAAGACACTAACGAACAAAATTTGCATATTTTTAAAATGTAAAAATATATTCTCGTTGAAGAGGTCCGTGTTAGAATTAATTTCTTTTCGGCAAAAGTGGTTGTGGGTGAAAGGTGCATTTGAGATTAACTCTCGCGATAAAGTATCTCGCCAGGGTTTTTTCTCTCGCGGAAACGCGATTTAAAGGTCCTACCCGACACACCGCTGTATTACTGTCCTTGTAGAAATTTTTATTTTACGTAAAAATACAAAAATGTTGTATGCCAAAGAGGAATTTTGGCAAAAAAGCACCGACATTTTTATTCAACATCGATACGAGAGCGAAGAAAACAAACTTTCCTAAACTTGTAGCAGTACGGCGCTGCGCACTTCTGTACGTTCATTTACAAAGGAAGCTCGTGTTTGGTTTTTGGCTCCAACACGTTCCCGATTGGCATCGAACCACTCGGTAACGGCACAAACGCGGAGGCTTGCGTTGTTAGAATAGGCCGGGTGCTCCGTCGGCATCTGCAGTGCGCCGAAGACGGTGGCTCGGCCGACTCGGGTCTTGCGATTTTCCTCCAGTCATTTTTCTCCGATACACAATTATTACCAAATGCAATAACTGTACCCGTAACTGCACTAAAACTGTTCCCAATAGCTATCGCGACTGGTCCAGGATTGAAAAAAAGAGGAAATTCCCCATTTTGCGACTGTGCATCTGCCGACGAACCCTGTTTCCCCCGTTCCAGAGCGCACGCTTTTATGCGGGTTTTAAAGTATCCTTGTTTTACGAAATTGCACGTAGTAACGAGAGTGCACATTCTTGCGCTAACTAAGGGGTACCGAAGTGAATCTTTAGCAATGAGTGCAACTCGCCTTTATCACAGGGTTATCCGGTCTGTTTTTCTTCTTGGTTATTGGCTTTAAGTTGGTATAATCCGAAATCAGGTTATCCGTAGTACCAGTTTGTCGTCCATCGAGCAATGTGAAGATTTCAAATTTCTGTGAGATTGAATTTCGCCGTCCTGCAAATCGATGATGATGATGATGCCGCCCTTAAAAAGGAAAATGTTTATTAAGTGCATGATCCGCACGAAATGTGTAGTTGACAGTCGCCTTTGCTTTTCACGCCTTAAAAAAGTAAGCTGTTAAGAGAGAGGCAACCGGCATTTGACCGAAATGCAAGTGTTCGTTTTTAACGGAGCATCCTGCGGGGGAATGGATAACCAGGGGCTCCGAGAGCCAGGGCCGGGCCCGGGGGAAAACATTGGTGCCCGAAGGGAGAGGAAGTTCTAGGAAGATTTTTTAAAAGCTAAATATTTATTTTTCACAGCACCAGGGTTCAGATATCACATTTGACGTATATTTCCCACAGTGCAGAGCGAAAAATGGAAATTTCCTGCTTGCCCAACAAAATCACAGGAGAATTGATTTAAGGGACTTTGGGCTTGGTCCCATACCAAAATCTTTCTAACACAAAAAGCGAAGACATGCTAATAATTACCTGACTGTTCTTAAAAACCAGGGGTCCTTTTTGGAGATCTTGTGGCTTTGCAATTTTTTGGCAATTATTCAGCATGCACACTGAAAACTTGGATCTCAAATTAGGACCACGAGGTTGCGCGCCTATTTGGGACCCTCGCGGGATGGTTCGCTTTTGGGCTGTAGAGATGGTCCGGCCACGGGCAGCCAGATTTGTTAAGGGCAGTTATCAACGTGCCGCGAGTGCGACAGAAATGCTCCCCTCTCTAAATTGGGACACGTCGAGGTCCACGTTAATATTCTGAATTGTCAAAGTTTGTTTTAATTGATGAATAACGTTAACGATTGATCGGCTGCCCCTAGTCGTGGCAAACACTCCTAACACCGAAGCTATGTAACGAAACGTATTTCAAATAAACACGGGGCAATTTTTGTACATTTACTTATTTCTGCGAAAGACCGACGCGAAACTGTATCTATGGGGGTTATTCGAGCGTTTTAATCTTTCTCCTAATTCACATGTTGTTTCCCGTATATTAAAGCGTAACGACCACTCTAGGAGTAGACTTAATCACTCAAAGGGCCTTTGCCAAGGCGGATGCCAGCTATTGGTCCTTCTTTTTGCACGTGATTAGGCTCTTCCTGGCGAATGTCCCGATATAGTAGATATCCAGTCTAACAATTATGTTTAAGTCGCTAGTGACGACCCCCCCCCCCCCCACCATATGACATTTATTTGCAGACCGTAGAGTATTGAGTTGAATTGAATTGTTTTATCGTCATTTTTATATACTGATTTGGTTAGAAAAGTGGAAAAAATGTGAAAATGCATTCGGGGAAGCTTTCTATTTTCTCATTCGTGTTTAATCTAGTATTTAGCGGCAACAAACTTTTGACAAAACTTCCTATAATCCTCGACGGGCCACGTGAAGCCGTGTACGGCTAAAGTACTTGGAAGTTTTTCCGGCATTATCCATTAATCCACTGTGACCAAGAGAATATTTGGATAACCTAACCACCACGATCGGGATATTTTGATCCCTGTTTTTAGAAGTGGATTGATTCTCACAAATTGATTTAAGAGAATTGATGACTTTGTTGAACTGCAACGGTGACACTTAGGTTAGGTCCCCATAAGTATTCCAGCTTTTCAAATGTATTTTTGAGGGGTAAACTAAAGAGAGGTTGAAGCTAAAAAATGAAAAGTAGAACCTATTTAAGTTGAATATTGAGATTACACTAATAATTTGAATGCCAAATGACGCACAAGTCCGATAAGATTTATTGAATGGACCACTAGCTCACAAATGTAATGTTTTTAGTTTCTTTGCTGCCACATGACTGTAATATTGAAGTTGTAACTGCTATTTATTTATGCAAGTCGATGTCTTAAATTAATCGCATCTTGAAATTTTCATTTAGATATAATTTTGCAATTAGAGAGCTTGCTTGAGCCTGCCAACGTTAAGGAAACGACAACGGAATGCCATTCCGGGCATTAACGTTGGCTGGCTTAAACGCTATTATTTTGCACTTTTTTTAATCTAAAATCTTTAAATAGAGCAATTAGTTTGACATTAAATTTGACGTGAATTAATTTATAAAAATAAGAAACGTGAGATTTCTAATTCGCAAGTTATGGATTTCTCTCGTTAATCGAATACTTCCCAACCCGAGTACTTGTCCAGTATTTGGGAATTTACGCTATCGAAAACCTTTCTCGGAATAACCGTTTCACAAAAATTGTCGGTGCAGCGAGCCAACGCCTTAGACGAGCATGTGCGAAAAATGTAGCGGAAACTGGCTACGCAACTCTGGTCCTCCCTATGTGTTGGAATATTGCGCGCCTGTTTGGAACCCTCGCGCGACGGTTCGCATTCAAGCTGTAGAGGTGGTCCGTCGTAGGGCAGCCAGATTTGTTAAGGGCATTTATGGACGATTCCGCGAGTGCGAAAGAAATGCGCCACTCTCTAAATTGGGACACGTTGAGGTCCACGTTAATGAATGATCGGCTGCCCCAGAGTCGTGGCAAACACTGCTAACACCAAGGCTATGCAAGGAAAACGTATTCCAAACGTGCACAAGCAATTTTTCTACATTTACTTATTTCTACAAAAGAAAAGACGCGAAACGTTATCTATGTGTTTATTCAAACGTTTTAATGTTTCCCGTATATTAACGCCTAACGTCCACTGTAAAAGCAGACTCAAAGGGCCTTTGACTGAGCTTTCGTGCCAATATGCTTACTATTGCTTGCTATGTCCAAGTACTATTGGTCTAAGTAGCTACTGATGTAGGAGCATTCTCCTGGAATTGGGTACGATACCATATGACATTTATTTGCCGACTGCGGGGTACCGAGTTGAATCGAATATTTTAAAGAACGTGTAATTCGTACACATAAATGAGAATAATAATTTAAAAAATTGTAAATGGATTATATACATACGTCACTAATGTTTTTATCAATTAATCAATTTATTGTACAATTTCTGCAATGTCCAAGTCAAAATAATTATTAAAAATACCACTTCCATTTAAAACTTATTTTTATTAAAAAAATATATGATTATTCCGAGTACTTTTATTCACACGATTGGAATTTTTCATTCAGCACGCATGCATTTTGCAATTCGCGTAAATGGTTTGATCCCCGTCACTTTGGAACGGGTAGGCCGCCGGCCGCCGACCGCCGCGTATGCGCCGCAGATGGTTTCCGCTTTGTGTACGTCAAACGTTCGACGATACGGTCGCACTCAGCGTCCAAGTCGTTCAAAAGCACCTGTTAACACACAAAAAAGCAAGATAATAATTAAAGGGCACGTACATTGAGGGCCCTCGATAAGTGCAGACTCTACAGCTGGATATTTGAAACAGTAGCGGTCAACGGATTACCCTGGGGTGTGTGCTTTCAGCTGATTAGGTTTTAAATCGAGTCCTCGAGATGTACCGACTTGCCTTACCTATAATAATAGTTGACTCTATTTGAATTCTATTTGTTGTTTGGCTGCCTGTGAAAGGAGCTCACAACTCTCGTTCGTTGCCTATCTCACCTAAGAGCGGTCATTTCACGAGAGGCAACAACTCTTGCGACCGCCTCACCTCGAACGGGACCCGGCATTTATTAAACAAACCGTAAACCCGATGTACGGGACGAAATGGATTTTAATTATGTAGACGTCTGGAAATGACGTTTTTCGGGAACCCCACGTTAAATTTTGTAAGTTTTTTTTTCAAAATCTTGTCGGTCCTTTGGAACAAAAATAACAGGTTTCGCCGAGTTGCTCTGACGTGTCAAGTCACATATTTGATAGAAATGCTTCAGTATCTAGGGATGCTTTGAGTTAATTTGTTGAACTAGTTTGGACCTGTTTACCCTCATTGAAATCGTCCCATCTTTTATTGTGGGCGTCTCAGAATGCATACACAAGATTCAGTTGTTGTTGTTGTTGTTGTTGTTCGATTACGAGAGTAGTAACTCGGGCATGCGACGTGACAAAGTGACCGTTTTTCGTTTTCCTCCACGAGCTGTTGAGCTCTTTTTCAATCACAGCCATCAATATTATCAAGGATGTTTGGTTTACTATTTCAAACACGATTCAGTGTTGTATTTAAAATATGTCAACATTGTTAATTAATGAGATATTTTGGGACAGCTTCATCTTACAAGTGTGGTCTTGCTCTGGTGTGTCACCCGATTCCAGGCAGTTCATGCCACGGGTCCGATGTCGGCAAAAGGGCCCCGAACTTCCGCCGTTTAAACTGGGTTTTTTAATTCAGCTTACGACACTTGTTAAAATTGTCAAAACAAGTGTTGGTAAATCATTTGTGGAGAAATTTAGGGAAATGTAGAACCCTCCGATGTTTAATTCCAAAACAGTGATATCCAATGTGTGGTTCGTACCTTTGCTGCTGTCGAGGTTTGATTCGTGTAGGTGGATCCCGACGTGTTGTGACACGATGTAAAATGATGGCGAATGAGTAGACGTCGGTTGTGCCTCGAGAGGAGGGTGGGTTGTTCATTTCATTCTCAATAACTCTGGAATAATAGGCCCCGATAAACATTTAAAACCCCAAAAAGGCATTCGTATAAGTGCAGATGAAAGTAGTTTTCTAAAAACTTTGAAGAAGAAGTAAATATTTATACATTGATACAGTTGATACTAAATGCACGAAATATGCCATTTTTTTGTCATGAGATGAGGTTACCACTTATGCTAAGCACATACCGAGGCTTTGAGTAGAACAGATAGTCAAGCTGCGAAGTCGATGATAGCGAGGGGTCTCTCTGGTCTCCTCTCTCTTGGAAATGTGACTTAAAGGTCCTAACCTACACTGCTGTATATTATTTTTCGTTATAGTAATTTTTTATTTTTCCAAAGAAGAATTTGGGCTAAAAAAACAAGCACTTTTATTTAACATTGAAGAAATTGCCCTAAACTTTACATTTACAAAGGTTCAACCATGCTCAACTACAAGTCAAAATCTGAACAAACTTTACCTCGAACGCATTTAAAATTGTACAAATGAACATTTACTACCTACCTTTACATTTACAAAGGAGGAAACTCGCGATCGATTTTGCAGCTTTGCTCGCCACATTCATCTGGTGCTTGAACCCCTCGATAAGTGCAGACTCTACAGCTGGATATTTGGCGACACGTAGACATTGAGGCCTGTGTTGCGTGTAGACTTGGCTAGACGGTCTGCGGACTAGATCTTGGATCTTGCAATTTTCCGCATGTAGCCTACACGATTATTACCAAATGCACTTA
>JAUJYV010002001.1:0-14296 GCA_033995625.1 Ophyiulus pilosus
TACTTGTAGACTTCTCACGTACGGTACACTGATTGAAAAACAGTGCCATATCACATCCATGATGTGCTAATATATACTTGTGCGGCCACGTGATTCAATCCTAATAATCCTTGGTTGTATACCAAAGTGTAGATTACTGTATTTCATTCTGAGTACTTTTTTTTATATCCGTCGCGACCACATATTTTACGGAAGCAGTGGTGACAGCTTTATTGTGTTTCTTCTTTTCCGCGCGATGTCAAGCCCATTTTTTCATCTCTCCAATGTTATGATTAATTATTGATGATGCGTCGACTGGAAATGTGAAGGCAAAAAAATCCCATTTCCTTTTGCTCAAATTTCTGATTTATTTATGTTTGGGTTGCTTTGGACGCACTCTTGCCTTGTACAGTGCATGCATCTGATGGCACGCTTACTTGTATATAAAAAAATTATACCAACATGTTGATCTTCCACTATGGAGAAACGTTGTTTCAGACATGCTTTCTTCTAAAATTCCCAAAGTTTTTGAAAATGTGAAATTGCTATTGAATTTTTGAAATAACCATGCGTTTTCAGTCGGTGTTTCGTGGCACACTAGTATGATGTTGAAGGGTCTGTAAGTGTGTACCGGAAATGTACAAAAATTACCTTCTATACAATAATTGTGAGTAAAAAACATAAAAATGTTCATCTGAGAGCAGATTATTTTATTAAAAGAGTAATTTTGCTTTATTTCATTGAAAAAGTAAAATAAAATCTCTTATTGTGCCGCGAAAATTTTAGGCGCCATTTTGTGTGCCATGAGTTGAGAAAAGTTAAAAACCACTTGCATAGAACCTTGGTGTTTGGTGTGTATCTGTCACGGGGAAGGGTTAGAGTTAGTCCAGATATCGCCCTTTCTGGCGAAATAGCCTCAAAATACTACAGGGTGAAAACTATATGTTATTCGGTTAAAAATATAATGTGTTTACCCTTTTTTATTTTGTGCGTTTCATACGCTGTTCACTTTAATTATTACGTAAATAGTACAGTGGTAAATTTTAATATTATTTAGGAAGTGAACTGTATACTAGTGCTTTAACATTTACTAATCATTTTAAGGACATTTGAAGCGCGTTGAGCATAAAAATATTCATCTTCGGCATTTCACAATGTAAACATGAGTACCGCATTGGTGACGAGTTTAGCTTAAGGCACAAGGAACGTCTGAATGCGCTTCATGATGATTTATATGCAGGCTTTATGAATATTTTATTAAAATGATACATTTCGGAATGACGAACGTTGGGACGTGTTGCATATTCAAACCCTTAATTAATTCAAGACTGAAGGGCTCGTAAAATGCATACTTGTCAGGAGGTTTTTGACTTGTCATTGCTGCTTTTTAATTCCTCGTTGTGTACGTGCAAAGCATTTTACATGGGTTTACTTGAGACCATCGTGCATGTCGCATTAATGCATTCTCAGGAGCTAATAGCGGCATTTTATAATGCTAGTAAACAGATTTTTTAGTACTAATTTTCGTGCTTTTTGCATGGTACTAGTGCTAATTCTTCAATTAGAGTTTGTCTCGAATGCTCCCCAGCATTTCCTTGTTTCTTGCTGCTGTGCACACAAAGGTTGAATGTTAAATACAGGACATCTACTATGCCTTAAAATGGTCAGGTTGTGACACAGTAAAATGTTCATTCATGTACGACCTGTATCCTTTCTGTTAGTCAATGAAATAAAAATACGGATTTTTAAAATAATAATGAGCGTGCATGGCATTTCAGAGAATAATGGGGTAAGCTTTTGCAGGAGGTTATTGGAAACAGGTGAAGTGGGAAATGTTACGTAACAAATGTAGTTTTCTGGCATTAAAGGTGCTTGCAATGGGGTTACACTTTAAATACACTGTAGTAGCTCGATTGGCCGAAAAAATCGCTTCTGGTCAGACTTGTTTTTAACTTCCAATCATAATGGCATGCGCTTCTATGACCCTGAGCATCATTTCCAAATACGTTTTAAGGTGCGCAACCATTCCATTATACGAGTAATGCTCGTGTAATATTTATTAATTTCATGGCAGTCAAAAGGTCACATAGGACCAAATAATAATTTCCAAGTCTGTTTAGTGTTTCTTTTTTCTTCTTGTTGTTAGCTTCCAATTGTTGATTCAGGGTCTCCAAATGTACTTGAATTTTGATTATATTGAAAAAGTGTTAAGCACGAGTTTATGCTTGGATTTACCCTGAATCGGGTAAAAAGCCTTTATATAAAAAAAACCCTATTTTTTCAAATTCTCTAGAAATTGTTTTCAGACCCTTTGCAAAAATTTTGTGGTAATTGGTCGTGTGAGGGGTCCTGGAAATAAGCTTGACAATTTTCAAATTCAAGTTCAATGTCCTTATCTTTAAGATATAATGCATTTGGAATTTATTCGGACTTCACCTCATAACAACTGCTATCCTGATTCACGATATTGATATACAGTTTATGCCAAAACAATTAGAAAACTAAGATTTAACCACCATTAAAGTAGATATTGATGAACGGTTCTGGCTGTGCCATACATTGATACATCAACTAAAGTAGGATGCCGTTAAACGGTTTAGTTTGGAAAACATTACCGCAGACCGTGTTTGGGCCAGCTTTAGTAGAAACAATGTTGGCCTAATTTTCGTGTCATGTGTAATGAGACAGTGTGTAAGCGTGTGAACCGAAGTCAGAAATTAAAGCCCTGCCACCACGTGTCAGTCATTAGCGCCTGACCGACCCAGTGTATACATTGGATGGTTTCTCCGTTTAATGAAATATGTTTCAGAGATGAATGCCAGTGTTGGCAATGGGATTATCGCTCAATGTCAAGCAATGGCCCTTCATTTCACGTGTGATAAGCCGTAGTGTAAGAATTTGGTGTGTTCCTCCCAACATCTTAAGAAATATTGCCTTGCTACGTACGTTTCTGGAAGAAGAAATCAGAACAAATTCTTTTTTTTCTCTGCTTATAATGCAATAGACGTATAAATAAATAGTGCAAATGGATATTAGGGCCACGAGAAGAAGAAAAAAAAACCTCATTCCCGATCACTCGAATGCCAAATTCTATCTTCCTATCATCAATCATTGGTTCATTTGATCTGGCCGTCAGTTTTGCTAGTTAGGTGGAAGACTCTTGGCATGCTTGAGGCCACCAATTTCATTGCTGGGGTGCTTTATTTGCACGGATCGAAGCTGGAGGCATAACCCTGCTATATGTCACGCTTTTCTGAATCCCTGGCAAGATTCGTATATCCCTTAACCAGGAATCTGACGGTTCCATATATGCCTGAAACCGTGAAAACAAAAGCCTGGAGATTCGTGGAAGTCAATGGCTTCTTGGTCAATTTATCTCTGTCTGACTCTATTCCTGATCTGCTGAGCTCAACAGCTCATTGTAATCATTAGGAATGGAGCGTGATGTCACGAATATTTGATTTAATATTCAAATGAATGCAAATCGTGCCTTGGCAACACGGATTTCTAATGTCTTCTGGCAACACTGGCCTTCTTAAAATTCAACGGCCAACTGGCTTATCTGGTAACAGCATTTGCACCAATATGCATGCATCGATTATGGATGACCACACTTGATTAAGTTAATGAATGATGAAAACGTGTTCGCTCGTGGAAATATAATGAAGCCTTTGGTCCTTAACGTTTTCAGAAGGCGATTTGATTGTTGAAAATGAACTCTTGTAATGCAAGGATAAATACTATGGACTTATCTGATTTCAAATCTGGTTTAATTAAAGATGCAGCTTCCTTTTTAGAATGTAACAGCTGAAACTTGTTCTCTGATATTCAAAGTTATTCATGACTTACTAGATACCAGTAAATATAGAAGCAATGGGCCGATATCACTAATTAAAGGAATCACTAAGATTCCTTTTTATCCTGATCTAGCTGCATGTACAACACAGGGTTGAAGTGGTGACATGTACAAAATGTAGTTTAGATTAATCACTGTAATGCTGCTAGGTGCCAGCAGTAAATTAAAGTTAAATGTAAACACCTACTTGAAAAATGTAAAGCTGGAAAGTTAAGTACTATGTGGAGATTAATTTAAAATTTGCTAATGGCTAATCAGAAACGATGATTTTAAACTTTGTTTACATTAATTTAATTAAGCGGTCGTTACGCTTTTTGAAAATATTGAAGTTATCTCGTGGCCTTAAAACTGTTCTTGCTGTAATCAAGAAGTTTAGAAGCTGGTATCACTGCATAATCCTCGTTGAATGATGATGTAGCTTTTTCTCTTCCATGAAGATGGCTTCTTGTAAGTCTTCAATGTCACATTTTGAAAACATTGGACGTCTTTGGTTCGTTGGTTAGGGAATTGATTTTCAATTAAGCCCTTCCTGAAATCTTAAGATTGCACAACGTTAGCTCTTATTTCGGCTTTTTTTTATAAGTGCTGTCGTTCTAGTTCGACATTTAGCAATTCGATGTTACTGGATTACTCGCAGATTGCTGATGATTTATCAGTTGTTTTCTATTTCACGTTAATTAGGTCATCTTTTATTAAATTTTCATAATAGATGTACTGAGAAAGTGTAGGCTATTTGAAATTTCTTGATAAAACCATTTAGTACAAGTTTTTTATGGTAAATGTTTTTGGGAAGTTTACAGTTCATGGATTTAGTCATTTTCAGCTGAAATCAGTGCTACTTACCAGGATGATTTTTTTCTACCAACTTGTTTAGTTGGAAGTCTTTCAATGACGATTTTTTCCCCCCTGTTTTATAGTTTTGTTAAAGTTGTCTGCTCTCAGAATGGAAACCTTTTGCTTGGGTGCTTCAACGTGTTTATTGTAGGAATTCAATGTTGCTATTAGCTCAAATGACATTTGTCTTAGGAACAAAACTCTCAATAAAAGGACAAGAAAATTACCGTTGGATTCATCGTTCCGCTCATTTCCTTTCCACAGTAGTGTGCTCTTCTGGCCAAGCCCTAATCTGTTTGGTTTTTACATTTCATTTTGGACATCAGGATGCACAATTCATGGCCTTTTTTCACGATGCCATTGTTACGGTTAGGTGAATTTGACCAGCTTTCTTCCCAAGGAAACAATCCGGTAAAAAAACACACAAAAAAAACGTTAACTGTGAATTCTATGTAATCAGTCAAGGAAACCTCTGAGATTTTTGGGAAGTACTAGTTTGGAGGAGAAGCAATTAATTTCTCCGCTAACGAAGCAATGACCTGTGGTCATCTTCGGTGCTTGTGCTCTAATGCATTTGGTGCCTGCCATTGTGGGCTTAATACACTTAGCAGTAAGGCTTTCTTTTAATTGCCGATGGAATTGGTGGACATTTTTCCATCTGCAGGAAACCAGAAACGGTTCTTTGATGCTTTCCTTAATTGCAGGATGCATTATGCACCCAAGAAAACGGTTCGACCAATTATTTATCAGTCTAGCCATGGACACTCCTTGTCATTTTGTGCATCTTTAACACATGCCTTCCTGTCATTGTTGATGAATTATTATACTGTTTTGATTGCTGAACTTCGAAATGGTTATTGATACAATTATAAAAAAGTAGTACTTGAGCCTAGTTTTATGTCATTGTATCATTCATTAATCATGAATTTACTAGCCTACACAGAAATCAGGATGCTTTGATATCTATTTGGTGCATTTGATACGATCGAAAAATGAATTAATGAATCTGGAATCACATGAATATTCATTAGGCGTATTGTCGTAAATTCATTCTTAGACCGTGTTTAGAGAGATTGAGCCAGCCAACGCCTTAATTTTAACCTTAACGTTAGAGGCGGGAAGGGAAGAACCACGCATGCGCACTCATGACGTTCAGTTAGTTAATTGGGTAGTTCAGTCCGTGGCGCCTCCCTTCCCGCCTCTAACGTTAAGGTTAACGTTAAGGCGTTGGCTGGCTCAAACTCTCTAATTATTTGATAAGCGTTGACTATATTAATTTGAAAGCATTTCAAAATTCTTTACCCTCAAAAGTATTAATGTGATTTTACGTATATGTCTATTGCTAATATATTAATGAATGATATTTACATGCATATATTATAGAGATTAGCAGTGCAATTTTCTTATATTATGCTTTTGACGTTGTTTATTGTACAAACACAGCGTTTCACAATTTTTTTCTGAATATTAACCTTTTAATTGCCATCATAAAAACCCCTAATTACGTGAAAGTAACAATCCATCTATTCTTTGAGCTTTTTTGTTTTCGAAAAAAAACATGCTAATTAAAAATTGTAACAAGGAATTTTCCCATGTATTTTTTTTTAATTTCTTTTTTTATACTGAGATCTAGGATTACCGTTAAGGTACTTGAAGTAATCGCAAACAAAGAATTTGCAAAAAGAAACGATTTGAAGTAAAGAAGGCAAGTGCAAGTAGCCTATGTATAGAAAACGTAATTGCCATTTTCCTTGATTATTATTGACAAGAATTACAGAAGAAGTTTCATTCTTCAGGGTAATGAATGAAATCATTCATTAGCTATTTAAACAGCTTGTTGCCATGGTTTTATTTACCAGATTTTGTATTCAAACCTGGCAACTGTTAATCTACTTGTAAGAATGAAGCCTTGAAAGGTATCTATGAACTTAACGTCTATGAAAGAAAAGGGTTTTTCATAGTGCAGGTAATAATATCAAAGATGAAAAATGCACTCGTCACAAATTTCAATTTTCAAAGCTTAGGCCAGGAGCACATTGTTGTGCAATTTCGAGATTCTTTATCCTGTAAGTCGTTTATCATGGATGAAATAACAAGAGAACTAAACTCACGTTAGTGTTCGAGCACCTTTATAATCCTACATCACTCTCTGTGAAAATATAAATGCTAGTATGCACCAAGGGCACGTTGTATATGCTGCAGGATGGGTCGTGTTAAAATATTCTACTTTCCCTTTTAAAGACATTACGGAGTTTGTTTGCCCGCTGGTGCCGCTTGACTTTCCATCTCAATAATATAAATATAAATATGCTATTCGTGCCACGTAGGACATGCATATGCAAATAGGAAAGTGACGAATGATCTTGTTTTCGCAGCATTGTCATATGCATTGGTAAAATTTCCTAAAGGAAACTCAAAATGTGTACTTCGGCAATGTACAAAGTTGACATTTGCCTCATCTTTCTGCGTGTTGCAGATTATACGTTGCATATATAATACATTCATAACGCTGTTATCTACGAATGTAACTCGATAGAGGCATTTATTCAGTCGACATAAAAGTGACACGTAATATTTCATATCTGTAAATGGGTATTGATTCAGGAACGTATTCTGTTACTTGCTGGCGGCAAAATTCGAGATTATTTGAATTATTCTCGGTTTTTCCCCATGTTTCGTGTTATTAATGATTTTATTCATGTTTCGTTTTAAATCTTGGATACACTGCTTCTAACTAGGACGTCACTAAGGTCGCTTCAGTGTGTTGTTAAACTAAACGATCCAGACACGAATAAGCTTTCTTCGCATTCCGCACCGTTTAGTGACCGTTGTAGACAAAATGGTGGTTTTGTAGTACTTGTACGCATTGCTGTTATTGTGGTTGTTTAACACTGACGCATTTCAATTGCACTATACGATGATTGGATGTTTAGCGTGCTGAAGGCTAATGGATCACCATCACTTAAAATGTATCCGGGAGAAATTTACATAATCCTGAGAGACTGTAGCTATAAGAGGTTAGAGTATGGAATGATCTAGAAATGAGGTGATTTCCCTTAGTTATATGGCAACTTGGTATCTTCATTTTAAGATTGGAGAGCATTCTGTTTTTACCTCAATTTACGAAACCTAAACTGAAGCAAACATGCACCTTAAATTATGCTTACAATGTTGCCACATTACTAGATCCTACAATATGTTGCCACGTAACCTACAAGATCCAGCAATATGTTGCCATATAACTACAAGATCCTACAATATGTTGCCACATATAACCTACAAGATCCTACAATGAATCTAGAACATTCTAGTAGTGTTTTGACCAAAACCTGTTAATTTTTTTAAATAATAGTTGCACCATTATTTTCATAAAAGTTGTTTTTAATAACTGTTCTACAAAAATGCGAATTTACCGTTAACATTCCAGACTGCTAATAGGTAAAACGTTTTATGCATCCGCTTTAAACACATTTTTTTGAAATGAGATTAGGTCTTAACTATTTTCGTTAGTTGTGCTAACAAGACATACTATATATTTGCATGCCAGAATGCGTGATTATCTTAGTTTCATCCCTCCCTATATTTAAATGAAATTTATTCAGAGCCTATTTCCATCGTTTTTCCACACCTTGGATCATGCTCGCATTTCCATCAACCTCCTAATAATGAAAGTTGCACATTAAAGCCAAGTTATATTATTATTGTAATGCGGTGGTGTGCTTCACATGCATGCAAATGCGCTATTAATTTCTTTTGAAGGATTTCGCCTACATTTCAATTGCCAAGGAGGCTTCGTGCTATATATCTGCTCCCTCCAAGATAAACATTGGCGTCTTTATTTAACAGCTTGCGCACATTAATTCCGAATTTTCTACAGAAACGTTTTCTGCGTTTTATCTTTTCCCATAAATTATGGTGGATGCGTAGCTTTAAAAGTTTGTCTTAACTCGCCATCAGTATTCGATTTTTTTTCCGAAATTTTTTCTTCTCCAAAAAGTTGCATGTATGCTAATAGACGTGTATACATCTAATTGCAATAATGCGTGTTATTCTTAATGATAATTAAGCTCGTAAGTCGCGATATTGATTATGAACAACACATAAAGCCTGTATCAGTGTTTCTGTCGAAACAGATTTGAGAGGTTTAAGTGCTTTCTTAAGGTATATGTAATAGACTTTAGTTCCATCATTTTCAAGGGGTTCAGTCATTCTGGGGCTTCACTTTTCCTTTTAGAAGTATATGCGCTGAATTTGAAAGAATTAATTACATTTTCAATTTCGTATTTTTGTAGTGGGTGTCTTTACACACGTTTATTGAAATGTGGAAACCATTTCATTGGTATTTTTCTTTATTTTTGCTTTCGTGACATGGGGCTATCAAGCCCGGAATTGATTTGATTCCAAGTGGTTTTTTTTATAGTCACGAACGTTTAGTAGGGCTTCGTTTTATGCGAACCTTTATCAAAAAACAGCATATTGGTAATTGTAATAACAATAATTTAGAGGGTCGGAAACACGTTTCCTACTTTAATAAAAAAATACTAATAATAGCTTCGTGGATTTTATAGATGAAATTGCTAGGTGGAATAAACCCAATATTCATATATTATTAAGCTTAATCGCTTTGAATTTCATGCAAGTATAATGCATTTATAATAAACAACGTTTTAAATTATTTTTTTGTGTTATGGTGGTTTTGAATATACTATATGCACTTTTATCGTGTAAAGCACCGAATTAATTTGTGTATAATATGCGTGTAAAAAGCCCTAAGTCTGGAGCACAACCATCCGACCATTTTTATAGAATTGGTGCTTTTATATAATTTAACAGAAATTCCTTCAAAGTCAACTCCATGTGATGACGGCCATCTTTGAATTTGGAGAACTAGTACTATCTTGCTTTCACTCGTAAATGGAAAAGAAAAATACACTTCCAACTAAAATGAATCTTGTGTTCCATTTTATTTTGCCAATATAACTTGCCACAATCGAATATGTGAAGCTTTGAGTATACAGCTTATCCCCAGATGTACCGTTGGCAAAGTTCCTAATGGTTTTATTGTACCAAGTGCAATTAATGCTCTTACGCGATATTTCATCCATACGAATAAGTCGTTTTTGGTGTATTCGTGTGGGAATTTATCTAACTTATTTAAACATATGTTAGGCCGATTCATGAGGGTTCCGACGCTATACACATGCATATGAAAATATGTTTATAACATTTTATATTAAGATGATATAATATTGATATTCGTAGCAGTTCGTTGATAATCTTCGTGTTCAAGATGCGAGAAAAGTTTATGCAGTATTTTATCAAATATCAAATTAGCTTCCTTTCAAATTAATTTCTTGAATTGAGTCTTAAATTCGAAAGAAGGCTTTTTTAATTTGAAAATCTTGAATTAAAAATTGGAAAACTGCATGCTTAGGAATTTTGGTCAGATTGCTATTTGCCGATGAAAAGCGGTTTTAATTTCATCCTACGACTTAGAACAATTTTCTGAAACAGTTCTGTAAATGTTGACCATGTGGGGAATTTGTAAATACTTTAAGACCTTTGGTTAAAACTGAACTTTTGGAAAAGTGTTTGCTTTTGCAATAAAAATCCACGAAAGCCATTGAAAAAAAAAAACCGAAGAGATTTCATAGTCGATGACATGCACTTTTGTAACTCTATTTTTGTAAAGCTTTTTTTATTTAATTAACGCGTTTTGTAAAATGTTAAATTAACGCTGTTCAAACAAAATTCACGCATAACCATGGCTGTAGGAGACAAGTAATGAGTTAGATATGCATTTTTTCCGGAAGCAATTATCTTACTATATTTTAATTTTAGCTTCCTTTTTCTCTTCAGGAAACTATATTGCTGCTTTTAAAGGGGCTAATTGTGTACCTTAATTAAAATGCAGTTGCCATTTGTGTTTTTTTTTTCTTCTGCTAAAGGTTTTTTTAATCGAGCCTTAAGAATGTTTCTATATTACTCGGCAGTCGCTATTTCCGCAGTCGGGTTGGGTTTTTAATTAAAATTAAAATGCATGCCAGCGTATTAAAAGAACCGAGCTTCTTAACTATCCGTTCTTTAAGGGTGCATTTTACAGACTGCCTAAAACATTGTCTGGGAGTACATTGCGTGTAGGATCGTGCGGAATGGGCCATCGAGTGTGGTATGCCACAGTTGCTGTAATTGCTAAAATAAGTTACAAAGAAGTTAATGAAACATTGCCATAGACCATGAAACGTTAGTGGCCTTTGATGGTTAATTATATTGCAGATGATCTAACAACGACCTCCTCATATTAAAACGTGATCATTACTGCAGCGGTCTAACCCCTTTTTTATCTAAATGGGGTGTGTTGCAGCGTATACAGAACGTCTATAAAGCTAATAAAATTTATTAAGCCTGCAGCCCATAATGTATATTTCTTCATATAAAAAAAGGATTTAATTAGGGTGGGAGTGTACAATTAGCGACCTTTGTCTTATAAGTTTCGCAATTCTAGCGGTTTGTATACACATTTAGAGTGAATAAACTCGCATTATTACACTGCTGTGTTAAGCTTGTGTGATAAGGTGACAAAAAAGCATGATGTTTGTATTAACACTAGTATTTGTCAATAAATTGGGTATATGTCTACATCAGATTCAATAACCCTGCTCTGTACTGGACAGTCGTAAAGCATGACTGCATTCTTAACATATGCCTTGTTTGGATCATGAATTAAACAAATTTGCACATAATGAAAATACTTTATTACTTTCGTGATGTTGAACTTCTGCATATAGTCACTGTATACAATGTCGTCTTTGATTCTTTTTGCAAGGGCATCTCAGTTCTATTTTTATCTGATCTCTTTGTATGCAGAAGAAATGTAATCAAGATAGTTTACCTTTTCTTAATGAACACTGATGTTCTTTTTTCTTTCTTTCTTAGTTTGAATGTATTGGCTTTGTTTAATACGAGCAATTCCTTAGATAATAGCAGTGACATTTTGATTAGAAATTGTTTTGCTATACGCTAAGCTTTATCATGATTAGAAACAAAATCAAACACTACAGGAACTCTAATTTTCCATAATATAGTACAGGGAAATTACCTTGACTACGACGAAACGAAAGCCTGCAAACCCGAATGCAATAGCTTAACACTCAATTGTCATTTTCTGTCAATTTCTGACTTAACTACAATGTGTGTTCTTTTACACATTCACGATGTTTCTCTTTAGGTTATAGTTTAGATTAGGCTATTAAACTACTGAATTGCACCTATATGCCTTTGATATAATTGATGAAATAAATAATATTACATTTGTAAAAATGATCTTATAATTTACAAATGTTTTTCTGATAAGTTTTAGAAATTTCGAATCATTTGTAGGTCATTGATTATGACCTAATTGATTATGGGCCCAAATTTATCGAAGGATATGTAGAGCCCAGACATACTGTAAATTGCCCAAACACTGCAAGGGGAACGTAAATTCAGATACTCTGCTGATCCAAACATGATTAATTAATTCCGATATGCCCTATTTGAGAAATTTGTCATTCAATATCATAATTGAAACCCAACTAATTTTTGTCGAGGATATGTACTTGTGTTAACGACTCTTTCGAAATTAACAATATGAACAGTTAAGCTCAGTTATGGTATGGTGGTCTCCATATTGAATCTGTGATTAATATCAGTTGCTGTTATCTAAATAGGTCGTCAGTAATTTGTCATCGAGGTTTTTGAAGTGCTACACAAATTGTTAACACAAGTACTATAGCAATCGATTTTTACTTTCCTATGAATAATTTTACTCTAGGGAACGTTGAATAAACGTTAAAAATCAACCTCGGTTGCTTACAATTTTGTTGACATAACTGAAGCACATTTTTTAAAAGTATATAGGAAGCTTATTAACAAGGGACGGACGCGATAAGAATATGCAATTTTTGTTAACGGAATTTGCTGTACATGCATAAAATATATAATTTTATGTCTTGTAAATGTGGGAATAGTCTTCCCCATCTCTAATTTTTTTTTTTTTAAATGATAACATATTGTGGCACAAATGTCTTACTAAGATAAACAAAGTGCACTTTCTATCATGTGTGTTTTGTTTACGACAAGGAAACTTTCTCACATTTATAATGCACATTTATTAAACATGTGCATTACATTAAAGCGCCTGTGTTACTGATGAAATTTGTTTAAGCGTTATGCAGCGTGTTTTAATCTCCTTGTTGAAATCTGATCTCACTTGACAGGATTGCCTTTTTAATGCTACTGCCGTTGCCTAAGGTTCTATGAGAAAAAAACAACTCATTCATTGCCTAGAAATGAATTAAATCCGTTTTTTTCCCTGCCTTTTTTGTGATTGTATTATTGATGAATCAGATGCATCTAAGGATGCTGAAAACAAGTTCAGTCTTGCATGTAGGCCAATAAAAAAACACAAAAAACGAGACGTCTGCAAAGGGATCTGCTGAAATACTAACGATTTTTTTTTCTGCCAGTTGGCAGTATTTCAGTAATTTTAATCAAAACCACCCTCGTGCGATGCTTTGCAGCGGATATTTATATCTAGAAAGTTTATTTATATGTATTTCATATTACTGAGAGGAGTATGAAACTACATTGATGCGCTCTGAATTTTAATAGTGCATCTTCCAAATCGCTAAGAAGGTACAGTTCAGCTGGAAATAGACGAGGCCATGAAGAGATTTCATAAATAAAGCCTACTTTTCTACGTGAGCAAATTCCGTATTGTAAAACAGAGCCATCCTGATCCTGGAAAGCCCAAATTGTCTTGGAATTTTGTTTATTCCCTAGAAACTTCGTAAGAGAATTAGGGAAAATGGGATATTAGTAAGCTCTAAACTTCATAGAAACGTTCGCTGATCCATCTTTCTGTCATATTTCCTGTAAGAAAATGATTCAACCGTACAGTTGCTTGAAATGGAAAACCCTCCTGGGGAATGTCAGGGAAATTGAAGATCGATATATCGGAGGGGCACATTGGGGTGTGACACAGTGCTATTAGATCTTGACGAAAACTGTCGCTTTTTTGTTTTTGGAGAATAATTCAGGATACACCAAAAAAGAAAAGGTTTATATGAAAAATATTTTTTCTGTAATACGTAATATGTAGATGTTACGGAATGGATTTAATCCTAGCTGAAAACCTATTTCTGCTATTGTGCAGTGAAATCTATTGCTTGGCTAAATCGAATACAGATTTTAACCTAGGATGAAATCCCCTCCATGACAATAGCTTATTTGGAACCTTCAAATTGGTATATAGCTTTAGCGTCATTTGGCTACTTTTGCCTGTATGTAGTATGTTGTTATATTCCAGCCGTCAAAGGCTGTCCAGCTACCCAGCTACCCTCTTCACATAAGAGGTTCGCAGCTAGAGCCGGAAACGTTGATTTTGGCGGATGTAGACGCGTGCACTCGCTGAGAACTTATTTACTATTAATTATGGTAAAATAATTCCTCGCGCGTGCGCACATTCACATGCGCCGAAATCGACGCTTCCGGCTTTGTAGCTACCAGCCTTTCAGAGAAAAATATATTTTATTTGCAGATATTTTCTGCTGCAAGCGTTTGTTATATGCAAGTTTGTCGTATATT
>JAUJYV010002002.1:0-14290 GCA_033995625.1 Ophyiulus pilosus
AAACTTTCGTGTACATCTAGTTTCATGTTACATCTAACAAACTTTCGTGTTACATCTAGCAAACTTTCGTGTTACATCTAGCAAACTTTCGTGTACATCTAGTTTCATGTTACATCTAACAAACTTTCGTGTTACATCTAGCAAACTTTCGTGTTACATCTAGCAAACTTTCGTGTACATCTAGTTTCATGTTACATCTAACAAACTTTCGTGTTACATCTAGCAAACTTTCGTGTTACATCTAGCAAACTTTCGTGTACATCTAGTTTCATGTTACATCTAACAAACTTTCGTGTTACATCTAGCAAACTTTCGTGTTACATTAGCAAACTTTCGTGTACATCTAGTTTCATGTTACATCTAGCAAACTTTCATGTTACATCTAACAAACTTGTTACATCTAGTTTCATGCTACATCTAACAAACTTTCATGTTACATCTAGCAAACTTTCGTGCTACATCTAGCAAACTTTTATGTCACATCTAGCAAACTTTTATGTCACATCTAGCAAACTTTTATGTCACATTAACAAACTTTCATGTCACATTAACAAACTTTCATGTCAGATCTAGCAAACTTTAATATTACATCTAGCAAACTTTCATGTTACATGCATCTAACAAACTTTCGTGTTACATCTAGTAAACTTTCATGTAACATCTAGCAAACTTTGTGTAAGTTGGAGCATGCCACGATGAACGATGGTAGGGTTATATAGGCCAATATTTATGACGTTATTTCGACATTCTGAAACCAATCGAGGTAGTAAAATTAAAGCAAGCGTGACGGATTCGTCCACCAAAAGCAGTAAATACGTTTCCTATGGCAGTTTGGCAGTTTAGCAGACCACCTATTTGTCGGCCATTAAAGGCGCGAATTAGGCAATATTCGCGTTTATCGCCGGGAAGTGAATAATGATGGCCTTCGGGATGCCAATTTCATAACGAGATTTCGATTCTTTCATCCCCCTTTAATGTCCATTCGCCCTTCTTCACCTTGCCAGCATGGGATTTCCCCTAGACACGGGTCTCAAAAAATATTGGGACGGCAAACACGCAGACCTAAACCCTCCACACCGAAGTTTGGGTGGCCATTCTCTTTTTTTAAAAAAAAAAATCATGGCGGTTTCACATTTCCTTGATTTCCTGTTAAGTTAACCATCCAAATGCGAAATGCAACGCCACTCTATAATTAGCGGCCATTATCATTTAAACGTGCGTAATCCGGGCCCAAGTGGTGATAGTGGGGGTAAGCAAATTAACGCTAATTTTCGACCGACAAATGGCTCTGGGAATGGTTTTTTTTCTTTTATGAAATTTGTAATAAAAAAAAGAAAAAAAAAAAGAAATTAACCCCTGGGGTTACCTGATGCACCATCGTACTTTTCGAAAATCGATTTCTCACTTCGCTAATAGGGGGGAAAATTAAAGATTAAAAGGTAGTAAATTATAGCTCTTGAAGACTGGCATTTGAAGTTGGATTCTGGTTGCACCTCGGAGGCTCCGTTGACTTGCACGTTGGGACTCCGTAGAAAAACACAGATGATATAATATAGAAATGAGACATTTTCACGATGGTAACCCATCAGAGCCTCCGTAGAAATGTTGTAATGCACCGTACGGAGCCTCTTTGGTGACTGACGTTTATTAACTGTTCCACATATAATATTATTTAATGATCTTTTCGTGATATTTAATGGTTTTGTAGAGTTATTTAATGGTTCTCTAATGTTATTTAATAGTTCTCAGGTGACATTTAATGGCTGCGTCATATTTTTTAATGGTTCCCTGGTGTTCTATTAAGGTTTTCACATTTTCCTTAGTTTTGTGTTCTTCCTTGAACATTTGCACGTGTTCTGTAATGATTCGCATTTCTTGGAAAAATGTCCTCATGTTCGCAGAAAAGCTGCGCAGCAGACGTGCGTGTACAATTAACTTTGGTTCAATTTCTGGCCTAACCATATATTTTTTCTATCAGAAGATTAGTTTGCCTTGACGATAGTACACACTGCATGTTTCATGAAACTGAAACAGGGTTTCACAAATATGTTTGTGATATGTGGATGCCCACCAGATTTCTGCAACTAAGTTTCATGAAACTTTTGGCCCATAAAACGTGTTTCAATGAAACATTTTGGTGATCCATCAAGAGTCGGTAAAGATCAAAGGAAATCAATGAAACATTGTTTCATAGTTAAGGCGCTCCTACCAAGGCGTTAATACTCCCATAGCCCCCTATATAATACGCTTTTACTATAGTGAACACAAAAAAGATATACACCTTAATTATAGGTAAGTTTTTACGTTTTTAAGTAAAACTATGTATATTTTATGTTCACTATAGTAAAGGTGTCGTCTGCAAGTTAGTTTAGCCTTGACTAACAAACAGGTTCTCAGTTAGAAATGCTTTTTTGATGTGGACAGATACATTTGGACAAACATCAATACAGAAAAACGTTCATGAAACACAGTTCAAAAACTTATTTTGCAGAAACTTTGTTTCAGTTTCATGAAACATCCCAGTGTGTACTAAGCATAACCCTATACTAACAAATAAAAGAGGTTCGACCTTGGGTGTGCCTGAAGTCCCAGTTTTATTAGTACATGTAATGACAATTTCATGTTTGACCAAGATATTGGAATACATTCTCAATAACGCTTATATGTGAAAAAAAAGTGCCATGACAACGACTTTGAACAAACATCATTCTGGTGCTTTGGTTTGCTTACAGTTCTGAAAACGTGTGTGCTAAACATCAAATACTAACAGATATGGATTGATAGTTCGCAGCCCATACCAGATACGGAGCACAAGTCTGATGAAGTGAAATGCAACATTAAATTTAATTTCCTCGAAGTTAACTACGCAACATCCCTGGCCCATATTTCGTAAACATCAACATCCGATGTTTAATTATGCTTCTTCACTAGTTCCTTTATTCTAACAGTTCTTTAATTGAGCTCTAACACGATCCAGATACATTGGAGATGACTGGTAATCGCATTCAAAGCACAATCAACAATTGGTAAAGTTTAACCTTGACACTAGGGGATCTTACTCCCAATGAACATAAAACGAACAATGGGCTAGTGTGACCCTTTATTTTAAAAAAAAATATGACAGCACACGCTCACATATTCATCATTTTAAAGTCTAATTCTCCTTCCTGTGGAATCATCGCGGTCATTTATACATAAATTAGAAACAATGAGTGCTACAAAACAAAGGCAATTGTGGAAAAATCACTTAATGCACGCATCGTCTCTGAAAAAGGCAAGACTGCCATCAGAAAATCCCCACGAGACAAATTGTAAAGTGAATAACCTTTGACCTAGAAAAAAAAATTACACTGGCGTTTTAACAGCATACAATATAGTTCTGCTTTTAATAGATGTGAAAAACAGCAAATGGAGACTAATCTCAAGTACAACCTCACGCACACTGATTAACCCAAATTAGAATGGGTATGTTAAGGTCAACAATCTTGGGTTCAGCAGTGTTTGTGCAAATTTGTGACATATTGCAATTATCGGTTAGTCCAAGAGGTCAATACGAAAATGTGTGTTTCAACTTGTACAACTAGCTAGGGACACATCTGAGAACATGGAATGTGGTCATACATCAATCTTATCTTAAAGATCGAGTTTATGCATATCCTTCAGTAGGGGAGACTGGGGAGCATTGAGACATGGGGTAAATTGTAAGGTGAGACAGTGACATTATTAAATACTTTTAGTGTGGATAATGACTTGAGAGATTTAATTTAAAATGCCTTTACCAACAACCAAAAAGTGCACAATACCTCTGAAATTTAAAGCAGTTGGTTTTTGTGTCAAAAATGAAATTTTTTCTATCTGTTGCTAATTAATACATATTTTATTGATAAATAAATAGAAACATATAGTTTTAGTTTAATGTAATTGCATTTCATTCAATTTAAGTTTCATTCAAGTTTCTATAGGCAGTCTCCATCTGATTTGAGGCAAGGTGAGACACATTCACTTAACAAGCTTTGAATTTGCACTTTTGTAATTTGTGTCAATTTTGAAAATTATTATATTGTACATGTCTAACATAGTAGCTAGCTAAATGAATGAAAATGAGTCGAAATATTTTAGAAAAACTTAAATTGGACGATTTTAGCATATTGTAATCGTCTTGCAAAATTTTGCCTAATTCATGAAGTGTCTCATTTTACCCCAGGAGTGGGGTAAAAAGAGACATTCCACATCACCTTTTCAAAAGTAAAATTTTTGCAGTAGATTTGATAAGATTCGCTTCATAGAATTGTCATGACACCACTTAGTTAAACCACACATCCTTACAATTTTAGATCAACAGGACAATATTGACTGCGCAAAAAAAATGTTTTAGTAAAAAGTGTCTCAATGCTCCCCAGTCTCCCATACTTGTCCTAATAAGTGGGTGGATATCTAGTGGCCCCATTATCCAGAATACCATGTAATTGATCTCGTTAGCTACCAGTTTCTCCCGCCAACCAATGCATGGTGTCAAGTATGCCGCAAAATAAAAGAACAATCACTATGACTACATAAACATTTACAAATATGATATCTGTGAAACAAAAGTACCTGTCAAAATTTTTTAAAATTGTTAGCACTTCAGCAAATTGATTATTTCACTTGACAGAGTGTAGAAATTGTAGACTAAACCTCCTAAGATAGAAAGCTATCATCACTCCCATAGAAGGGAAGCCAAAATTTGAAATAATTGTAGCAAGGTGCACACCTAGAGTTAACGGTATGTAGGGAGAGGCATTTTAATATCTAAGGTCATCACGATTTGACAGCCTGAAAATACGCCAAAATTTACAACGTAGCTTAATCAGGGGAAACGCCATCCAATTCCTAAGACCTAGTTTTCTGAGCAAACACGTTGTTATATGAATCGAAAGCAAGAATGTCGTAAATAAAATTGTGACGTCACTGATAATAAGCAGCAGATTACATCTTATAGTATTTAGAGCTTCACATGTAGTTTCATAGCCTCAAAACCGAAAGTTGAATTTCTCACACTGCAAACTGATATCTGTAATATGACACAACTGATAAAATGTCTAAATGATGATTTAGATGACATTTTTCGAATTTACAAAATTTTGCATTCCATCTGAAATATTGATAGGAGGGGCACAGTTACACCACTACATATTTCAGACATAAACATTCTACAAAATGAATGAATTGTTGTAGGCAGATGACAGTTTACCAAAATAACGTTATACTACCAGTTTTTTGTAATTGACAAAATATGGAAACTTGCCCCATAATAATTTTGATGATTTGGCGCCAAAATGTACTAATTTCGACTATGTACGAGCCGGAATATCCGTTACAAAACTCACAACTGTTGAAATAACTAACATTTGGAATTTCAAGATTATAAACAGGTTATCAATTATTGACTTTGTGATACCACAGGGCAGGAGAAAAGGAAAGAGGATGCCAGAATGTTGATATCAATATGATTCATTTCCATTTAAGTGTTTTTACCTTTTAAAGCTCCAATTACGTTACTTTTAGATATGCAATTTCATTTCCCCAGGGAACACTCTGATTCATTATAAATGAATCATTCCCAATGCCTCAAAAGTGAAAAATTTACCAGAGTATCTTGGTTATGTATGAGAATGTTTTGCATGGCATATCATAACCGATAAAGTCCCAAAACACCAGGTCGTAAAGACTCCAATGAGGATAATCGACTAATGAAAGTTAGGCATGCCTCAATGCTTGACTGACATTGTTGAAAGACATGAAAGTATAAAAAATGGAACTGTGTCTAGGCATTGGTGAATGCCCTTTCTGCCTTTAACACATCTTGCAAACAGACACAAGGGAGGTTTACAGTAGAGTAGACAATATAGCTAGCAAAAAAGATGAAAACTGAGACCCAAAATTTCAGCATTTATACTCAGAGGAGGTATAAGCAGCAGGAGGTTGGTCTGCTTCAATGGTTTACCAATAAACGTTCAAAATAGCACACGCCAAAATACTACCCAGGCCACAATACCAAAGAATTTAAAACTCCAAGGTCTTTGATATGCCTAAACGTTTTAGTACCATTAATCATTATAGGGTCACCGTAGTATATTTCTGGATAAAAGAATCTACCTGTACCTACAAATGTTTTATCACCACTTTGTTGTTGAATGACTGTACTGGTACCGTGGGAGTGGAACAAAAAAAGGTTAAAATGAAGGTTGGGCGCCCTGAATGCTGAATCATAAAGAAGGATTTACCTTAACCGATGACTACGTTTAACTATAAATAAATACTGGACGAAGTCACGAAGTAATAGAGAGTTTGAGCCATTTAACGAAACGATAACGATAACGAGAAACAGTGCTGGCAGTCCGGAATGTCAAGTGCGAAGGATGACATTCCAATGCCATTCCGGGCTTCCCGCGCTGTTTCTCGTTATCGTTTCGTTAACGTTGGCTGGCTCAAACTCTCTAATGGCCCAAATGTTAAAATTGTCACAATTTCATTTACAATTGGATTTCAGTTGTCATAATCAACTTCACGTGAATTAAATGTATGGCGGTCAATTTCCAACTGAGCAATAACTCTGGACAATAGAGAGTTTGAGGCACCCAACGATAACGTTAACGATAACGTTAACAAGAAACAGCGCGGGAAGCCCGGAATGGCATTAGAATGCCATGTTTCGCACTTGACATTCCGGACTGCCAGCGCTGTTTCTCGTTATCGTTACCGTTATCGTTTCGTCTCGTTAACGTTAGAGAGTTTGAGCCACCCAAAGTTAACGAAACGATAACTTTAACGAGAATCAGCGCGGGATGCCCGGAATGTCATTGGAATGCCATGCTTCGCATAGGGTAGTCCTTGACATTCCGGCCCGCCAGCGCTGTTTCTCGTTATCGTTACCGTTTCGTTAACGTTGGATGGCTCAAACTCTCTATTCTTTTTGTAATTAAACGAATACATTCTGTCAGACCGTTCGTCCTAAAAAGCAACCTTTCAATGAAACCAACTTCATACACTAGCATGACACCAAGCTGTCATATTTTTTTGGTCGAGATGATTGGAATTTTTTGAACCTGGGTTAAGAACCTCTCGACTACCATTTGGCGGGCACAGAACGTAACAATTCAACCTAGGTTCAATTTACTCTATACAAAGTACAGATCAACCCTCGTTAACTACTATTATCGAATAAAATAATTAGCCATTTTATTGAGATCGTGCCAGTTTTTTGTCAAATACTAATGATCTCGACTCAATTATTTACAGCTGTAATGTGCTTTGGTTATTTATTGGACAGCGACATAACGTCCTTTGCTTTAAAGCTGCACATACACCCAAACGAGAGCAAATCAACATTTTCGTAAGGTTAACAGTATTTGCCATTATAAATATTTCACAGGTGGCCTCCATCTCCTAAATTGGCCCTACGTTGAATTAAGTTTGTCATAATTATTGCTGCAACCATGTAACTAAAACCATAAAACGTTAAGTGCAGACATCATAGTAAGGAATTTTTTTTTTAGTATCGTGTATTGTTAAAGATAAACATTATCAGTTTATTTATTGAAATAAGGCCCTGAAGTTGAGTCCGTGGTTCACTATGAAATTTCTCTTTCTCATGCAGTAAACACGGACAAATATTTGTGTACATGTTTGATAAAAGACACGTCGACTTTAATTACTATTATAGCCTCCAAATACGCACGACAAACTGAAATGTCTAGCGAAAAGACCATATCTGTATATCTATATTTTTTCAAAGCCATTGTTTCGTAGGTATTTTCAAAACTCCGGCTTGCTGAACACAGGACATGACAATAAACGGGGTACTGGAAATTAACAAAACGAAACCTAACCCTACTTACGCTTTTAAACTGCTCCGCCAACTCTTCCTTCTGATCGTCCGTTATTTGAAAACTTATCCGATTTCGGTTTTCGGTCGCCATTTCAAACACTTGTTAAGACTTCACGGAAAACAAGCAAATTAGGCGCACTCAAAAGCGATAACACTTCAACCACAACCTTTGCCAGAAATGATTTTTTTTTTCTAAACGGATGCCAAAAAGCTGACGAAATTGCCCCGCCCAAATATGACTCATCGGTGCGTCATTGGCTTCAGGGTTACACAATAATCCAATAAATATTCGTGTGCCTCTCTGCGCCTTGCAGTTACATGGCTGTCCGCGCATTAGTAAATGGTACCAGACAATATTTTGAGAAAAACAAGCCCAACATCAGACTGTTTTAGCCAGCCAACGTCTTCTATACTGACCTTAACTGTAATGGCGGGAAGGGCGGAGCATTGCCTTGCACTACCCAATAAACTAACTGAACGTCATGAGTGCGCATGCGTGGTTCTTCCCTTCCCGCCATTACATTTAAAAGTCAGTATAAATACATTGGCTGGTTAAAACTGTCTATTAAATTAATTCAAGAAATTATAGGAAATTTAAAGTTTTTGATATAAAAAGACCTTTATTCACGTGGGTCACATTTAAAGGCGGACTGCGTTTCAGGTTGCCCAAAGGCAAGACTGAAGTGGCCCCTTGAATCCTTGACCTTGACTGTGGGCCCTTTTAAACATTTTCACCATTTATTTAAAAATGTACCAAAATTCAATTACAATATACGATATTTATATTTGGTATCTATTGTATGCTGTCAGTAATATATATATCAATTTTAATTGCATTTTTTTCCAATTATATATTTTCTTGAAAATTTCATTTTCGGGGGTAACGTTGCCCAATAGCAAGTGGGCCCCTTTAAACATTTCCACAATTTATTTAAAAAAAGTTTTAAATTCAATTACAACTATTTGTAATTAAATTAGATATTTATTAATTGTATACTGCTAGTAATATGTACGATATAGTTTACGTTTAGTGTAATTACTAAAAAATAAACTACCAAAAAATACATTTTCACAGTGTTCACAGTGAAGACTCCGTCAATGTGCTTGCAAAAAAAAACCCAGGATTTTGGCAGAAGGCACCTTTCGCCTCATTGGTTGATTCGGAAACCCAAATTTGAAGGTCAACCGAGTGCATGAAAAGTCGTCTGCTCCTCCAGCAGATGGCACTAGAAGCCAGTGCAGTTGTATTTCATTTGTATTTCACTGTTTTATAATCTATGTGATAAAGCCATCGAATTTTATCACAAGGCTGCTTATCGCGTGATAGCCTTCGTACGAGCTCACCTTTTTAAAGATCTTCAAGTACTGCTGTGCTGTCCTGCAAACATGGCGCCAGTACTGAGTAAACTGAGCCCTAGAAATGCCGCTATTGGTGCTGCTTCTGTAGGGGCACTTTGCTGGCTTGTGGCTCGAGCTGCAGGACCTAAACAGAGAAAGTAAGGATTATGTTATATTATGTATTTGCCCGCATGTGGTTATTATTTTCGGTAACAAAATTCCTTTACAAATTCAATGAAATTAATTTGCCATCCAATTGGCAAGATGCAATGCCCTCATAGAAACGAAATGGGTTGCTATATAACATAGGAAAAAAGTTTAAAACTCCAGAATCTTATGCATGCCCTAGTAATTGTTCTGAACGTTTCCTTTGAATATGTTCAACATTATATAAGGATATACAGGATGCTTGTATAGGGTGGTTTCCTGTTAATTGGGACTGTATCTGCCATGGCCCAATTAAGCGAACGATGCAAACCAATTAGTTTTCTTTAATTCTTCAGGGTTTTACCCAAATGAAATCCTAAGCATAGAGATGATTGTATTTACATTTTACAAGTCATTGCAAGTAATCTATATACAACCTCCATTTTTGACTATCTGAAAAATTTCATCAATAATCATGTGACACGAAATACCAGAATCTCTAAGAAGGGTTAAAAGTTCTACGTAATTTGATATATTCTACCTTAATATCTACTCAAAGATTGTATGGTTTAGATGTATTTTATACAAAAGTGGTCCTACCCTTACAGTCAACGCCATCTATGGGAATACATTCGTAAATATATGGAATAAATTGGAAAGCCCATCTTAATATTAATTATACAATAGTTTCAAACAATCTTCGAATGCTTTTAAAATATTGTAGAAATTGATTATTTTCAATTTAATTTTATATTATACGTGTATTCTATAAATAAGTGACCCTGTACTCTTACAGACAACGCCATCTATGGGAATACATGCAAATACTGTGAAATAAATAGAAATACTCTTTTGATGTTAGGTCTTCAGGTGGTAAAATATTTGTAGTATATATTTTGTTTTTTGCTATTTCGAATAGATGAATAAATTACTACAATCAATTATTTCTACAACCTAATTATTTATATAACTTCATAACCGTGACATGTATATCACCCTCATGAGCGGGGATATGATTGTCGCTTAATAATTAAGTGCCCCAATTTCAAGCAACAACATGTTCTAAAACGATATAAATAAACTTCTGAAGATGTAGATGATCGATACTCATCTAGTGCATATAATAATTCTTAAATCATCCTATATAGATGATAACATTGTCATTTCAGTTTAATATACACTGTACTTGCACTAAAGTCATTGTATAATTTTTGAAATTAGGTTTCAATGGGATATATTAGTTAACATTTTTCAATAAAATTTATTAATATAGTACATTAATATCTGCAAAATTCTATCCTGCGTGATCCAAGGCTATTAACTCCAACCTGTGTTTGCAAAATGTGTTAAATGAATTTAATACTGTACATACGAAGGCCAGATGTGACACATGTGAAATTAGTTCTACAGTAGATCCCTAGACTATACTAAGGATGGCACAGACCTGAATGAGATGATGTGTATCATATTCAGTTGTCACATAAACCATAAGTCTTTACATTCCAAATAATATGACAGTTAACAGTCACGTAACAAATATGCCTTTTGTTTACCTTGTTTTAAGTAATAAAAATGTTTAGCTAAAAATACTCTAATAACACAACTGCAGTACTTGCAATTTATTAAAAATTAGAACGAGATGCATTTGAAGTTTTAGCTTCTGTCAACATGCTTGTTATTAAAAATTATGACAATATCATGAATTTCATTGAATTTGTACACTAGTGAAGATAGCTTTGAAGGAGGCACATAAAAACTCATTAGAATGGTATTTCAACTTTGTAAGTTCATATGTATACGCTCTACTTGAAAAATAATTGAGTAGTGGAAAGGTGCATGACTTATTTGATAAGAAAAAATACTTTTTTTTAATATACCCAAAGGGTTGTTGAAAATAAAATAAGGTGTAAAATTTCAAGCATGTCAGTGAATTTCATATAGGTTTGAAAATATTTCTGAGAATAGTTTCACACTTTTGTTTGATTATGACAAATATTCTGACAATTAAATTGAAATAAGCTTATCTATAAATGTTAGTGAAAATTCAAAATATCCGAATTTTACGCAATAAATTATGCTTGGAGAGAGAGGAGTGTACTAACCAAGACTTGATAAGAATTTAATGACGTGTTCATTTGTTTTGTATAGCTTTCTCATTGGGTTTATCCATATGAATAAAGTCAAAATCTCCAAAAATTATTCTCCTCACCCTCCACATTTTTTAAAATTATTTTTGTTACCAAGTAATGTTCTCAAAACGAGACTGTATAATGTATCATCCATCGCCATGTTTCGATGGCATACCCCATCTAGCATTCAGTACAACGTTTGATCAATTTTAAAAAAACCTCACAAGTACGTCATTAATTATAATATTTTTAAATGACGTGGTTGTCTACACCACGAATTTCCTTCTTTAAATTGCACGAGTCATTTTGTATTGTTGTATAGTTTTTCACTTTTTTTCCCATGTGTTCTTAGAACAAGTAGAAATTTATCCTTAGGCGTAAATTGCCCTACAAGAAGATTTTTATCCAGAATGAACTACTGACCCATTCAGTTACTTTCATTTTTTTTGTAGGAAGGTATAATATGAAATACTTAGTGCGGATTTTAATCTTGCAGGATGTCACACAAATAAATGACAACCGAATTAAAGGCCTTGGCACGCTATTTAAAATCGAAACACAATCGTACTTTCACGTTTGAATCAAGGAACTGACGTGTATTTATTTTAAAATAATTCCGGTGTAAAATACTAATTTTATACAGCATAATTCATTAGCTAGTCCTTGATGAAATACGGATGCTGTATGTGCAGGACTTGGTTAAGGGCTAAAATTGTATAATTAGCCTTATTCCTGTCCTGATTTAATATGAAACTTTAGTATGGCATTTTCAACATGGCCGCGTCCTTTTACTCTCAAAGCTACAATTTTTTTTCCACGAGAAGTTCTACATGTCATGCAAGACATTCCACGTACATGTATTCGTACTGCAAAGTTTAGCAATGCGACAAAAATGGCGGCTTTTGGAACAAAAGGTGGCCGCCATGTTGGAAATACAAATGCTAAAATTGTATAATTAGCCTTATTCCTGTTCTGATTTAATATGAGACTTTAGCATGGCATTTTCAACATGGCCGTGTCCTTTTATTCCTAAATCTGCATTTATTTTCCACGAGAAGTTCTACATGTCATACAAGACATTCGATGTACATGTATTCGTACTGCAAAGTTTAGCAATGCGACAAAAATGGCGGTTTTGGAACAAAAGGTGGCCGCCATGTTGGAAATACAAATGCTAAAATTGTATAATTAGCCTTATTCCTGTTCTGATTTAATATGAGACTTTAGCATGGCATTTTCAACATGGCCGCGTCCTTTTACTCCCAAAGCGGCATTATTTTTTTCCACGAGAAGTTCTACATGTCATACAAGACATTCGATGTACATGTATACGTACTGCAAAGTTTAGCAATGCGACAAAAATGGCGGCTAATTTGTAACAAAAGGTGGCCGCCATGTTGGAAATACAATGCTAAAAATGTATACACCGACACTTGGAATCGGATCAGGATAAGATAAATTAATCCTAGATGATTTAATAAGCAATATATGGAAAATAAAGGCGATTTATTTCAGAAATTGTCATCTAACGTGGCTGGATTTTTAATAAACAAAAAATTGTTAATTTGACAATATTTGTCTATTTGGTCAATTTTGTTATTTTTTGCATAAAAGAGTGTACCTGAATCAAATGCGATTATTATCAACATACATCAATAACATCATTAATGTTTTTTGAACTGGCCTTGATTGTTGTTAACTAAACTTTTTCAAGCTACAAAAGCTACTATTAAATTGACCTCGACTGTTCCGGCAAGAACATGGACGTTTGATGACTTGTTAAACAATATATAATTAATCATTGAATTAGGGAAAAAAAGTAATTTAGAAATAAAAATCAATGTAATTTATGATAATTGTTATAAAAATTATTCCATTGATTATTTTTAATGTATTTTAATTATGCCCTGTCACTATAAGAATTTTTAATGTTAGTGCCCAATGGGTAAAATACACACATTTTCGCCGGCGTTTTATGATATCTGAAGAAATCCCACATTTGGTAGGTCTGTTTTTGAGAATTTTAGATCAGGGACAATCGTATTTATTATTATACCTAGACGTGCACCGATGCGTGCAATGAATAGGCACGTGTCATTTCAATGTATGAAATTGAGGTACTGATTACCAAGAAAGATTTTGAAAATTATATGGTCGAATTCACTTTTTTATTTCATGCAAAAGATATTGTTTTAAATAGCCTTGAGAGGCAATATGCGTGTTCATAGAAAAAGTTGGCCAACATCAGTTCCGAGGCTACTGAAATTACCTGAGAATTACTATGTGATAAAATAATTTAGTTCTTCCGCAATCTATTTGCCTAAATGCATTGAATTCATTTTTATTTTGCGTTTGGGGTCACTCTTTAAAATTGTAATATTTACAAAATGAATGCATATATTATTACTGATGCCATTTTTTTATATTTTCAGAGTTCTTAAGGTCGAGGAGATTAGCCTTCTTACTGGTCAGGTAAGTTTTCCCAGTTTTTGCATCTCAGTGTTATTCTGTCTGCAAATATCATAATTACAGTATTTTTTATGGAGGTGAATGACATCTAACTTTTAACTTGTACCTCCTCCATTTCCCCCAAATTTAAGGTATAACATATCTACCAACTTAATTGTGTGGTCTACTTTTTTTTGTTTATCTCAGAGATGGGTTTTGAATGTTACTTTTCCTACATCATGAAATTGTTATCAAATTTAAATGTCCCAAATACATTTGTAAACCGTTGATACTGTCAAGTATTTGGGAGTTTATATTACCAAAAACCTCTCTTGGAATCACCATTTCACAAAAATTGTTG
>JAUJYV010002003.1:0-14288 GCA_033995625.1 Ophyiulus pilosus
CTCGTTAAGCGAGTCATTTTTTAAAAATTTATATTGCTCGTTATGCGAGGTGCTCGTTAAGCGAGGTTCCACTGTATTATGAGCAATTCAACATTCCGCGAGTGTGACAGAAATGGTTCACTCTCTAAATTAGGACACATTGAGGTCCAGACGCGAAAAGTTATCTATGGAGTTATTCAAACGTTTTAATCTGTCTTGTAATTCACATCTTGTGTACGTATTAAACTTAAACTTAAGTTGGCCCTTACTGGGGAAATACCACAAAACAGTTTTGATAAAGTGGGTGAGGCATGGTAAAGTTGCAATACGCCAGTAGGGGGCGCTGATCCGAAATACAATTTCCAGATGTATCCATTCGGTAAAATAACGATGTTTTGCAACATTACTCCGCTGCACTCATCCTAACCGTTTTCGCTGCCAGCGCCCCCTGTGCCAGTTTCGCAACATTAAACACGCCGTCGTTAGGTTGTCACATCCGGCGAACGAGTGCTTCGGTCGTCGTTATATTGTCACCTCTAGGGCAGGGAAACAACAGCAGCTTGTCGTCATTTCCTCTGGATTTCCGGTTTTTAAGGGCGGCGCTCTGGGGCCAAGATGGCGTGCATTGACGGCAATAAGAAGTTGTTGTATTTCCCCTTTCCATATTTTTATTTGTTTTGAAATATGGCGAATGCGGCAGCCTGCAGGCTCCACTTTTGTTCCCGATGATATTTGCAATTCCAGAAATGCTATTATTAAGTGAAAAGGGGGGATGACGAGAGGGAAAATGGGGGCTTTTTCGTTTATGGTAAACTGGATCCACGATCCGATGAATTTTTCGAGGAAAAATCATGAAAACTTAACGTTGCTGCGTTATTTATTGACTCATCCATATTAATTCTGCTCGAATTAATTTCTCTGCCGACAGCCGTATCTTTCGTCGCTGATGAGTTTTGGGAGGAGCGCCGTAGGGAGACGCGGGGGCTGATGGGTAGGGGGCGCTGCATGGCATGAGTGACATGTGGAGCGAGTGTGGTGCATCCACACAAATGAACCCCTTTTCACATATTTCCCTGCAACTGTAAATTGCTGACCATTTTCTCTAAATTTGAAACTGACCAGGTGGGCAAGGTGCTTCAATTTTTCAGACATAAGAATAGCAAGGATGAACATGTTGTAAGGTACATTTTAGTGCAATTACATTAATTAGGGTATGATCTACTGCAAGCATAAGTTTTTATTAATATAGTCAAAGAAATTAACTGTTAAAATCGATAGTTTGGTTTTTGTGTTGGGAGACATGTTGCCCCCATGCGACACGGCAATAAACTAAGGCCTATCGAAAAATATATATCTTTTTTAATTATGGGACACTTTTATGTATGCACATATGTACTTTCATTATTCTGTCAAAAACTATGTCTGAAAAAATTAGCATGACAAGTGTAGGACTTTTTGCCTTATTGCTTTTGCTGTAACTAGTGATGTCACTGTTGTAGATGTTCAGTCATTTCAGTCATTTTTAAATTTTTTTAAGCCAATGTACAGTTTTTAATTACAATTTTAGGTTTTTAGCTAATATGCAAATGTCAAAATTTCAAAGTTTAAAAGTTGTTTTTTGAAGTTTAGAAATTTGGGCATTCACAACAATGTAGGGTTTTCAACAGCCTTAAAAATCTGGAAAGTCGGGAAATGTGCTTGAATTTTTATCACATCAGAAAAATATTCTACTGATTGGTCTTGGGATCCTTGCAAATCCTTGAAACATGCTTGCATTTTTTTCCAGCAGATTTACTGGAACACCCTGCAATGTCAAAATTTTGAAATTCTAAAAAACAGTGTTTGGCTAAAGACTATATTGGCTAAAAATTTAGAAATTTTGGCAGCTCTGAATTTTAAATCTCATAAGTTAAAATATTCTAAGATTCATATCAATTCATATGCAAAATTAGCTGGGATGTCTGTAAAAATTAGAAAACCACCAACACAGAAATTAGAAAAACTTAAGGAACAGCAGAATGATGATATCAAAGTCCAACCTACTAAAGTGACCACTAAAGAAGTGTAGGGTGTAACTGTCTCCCCCTACACACTTGAAAATGGCTTTGTCGCCGGCCATTAACATTCTCTGTAAAATGATTTCGTCCACTGGAGGGGAAAGGTCAAGCAGGACATTCATATTTAACCAAATGGCCGTTTTTGCACTGGATTTCCATTATTCATGGGAAGGCGCATGGGGTTGACCAGCGGATGGAATTGACCGACAAGTGCGTGTTTGTTTTAGTGGCTTTTTGGTCCCCCTGCTTCGCCATGAATAAATTAATGTTATTTGATTTGGTTACAGCACGTTGACCCATTCCATACCCATCTACCACATCTTGCCAGAAAAAAAATTTGATGTCCAAGATCATACATGTAGAGGGGTTGGTTGACCATAGGAATGCAAGAGTGGTTACTCAGTTTAAATGGCGCTTAAAGACGCAACAATATTGCAATTTCGAACTTCTAGAACAGTGTTTTTCAACCAGTGTGCAGTCAAGGGCCTCTTAGTGTGCAGTGGGAGTTTGAAGAAGGGTCGAAGCATTTTTAGTGGAAAATGTAGTATACAAGACCATGTATAAACTTATGTGCCATATATTAACATCATATTTAACTACTGAAGAAAGATTGAAAAACACTGTTCCCAGAAATGACATTGCTCAAAGATGCCGGCTTGGCGTCTTGATGATAAGTCTTTGATGTAACTGAAGGTGCTCCACGATGACTTCTTCAAACTGCTCATGATGTTGAATTTTTGAAGATTCTAGATCTTAAGTTACCTCAAGATGGCAAGAAGAACCTAAGGAGTTGCATGGAGGGATTTCAAAATGGCGCTAAGTTGTTATTGAGAATGGGCTGTGTTTATTCTTGAAAGTCTTTAACATGCCCCACGTTAGTGGCATGAATTTGAGGAAAGTGACAATTTGGAACAATCTTCAAAACGGAAGCTTACATGTAGAGCTGCCCGGGTGGAAAATTATATTCAGTCGAACCCGCTTAATTGCACAGCGGCCCAGCGAGCCGAAAATGTGACCCCTGAAGAGCGAGCGGGAGGACCATGGAAGCCCCTCTCCCTTCCTCGTAGGCAAATTTCCCAGTTAGGTGATGGAGGCTCATTCCCTGGCATTGGTATTTAGCCCTTATGCTGCAGATATAGGTCAACATTAAAAATCAACAAACAAACAATAAGGTTCTTTTCATACTTCGACATAAAACGTCATACAGTATGACCTGTCTAAAAACATACTCTTGGGACCAGTGAAAAATTTGCTTTTTAGACAGGTTCATTTATACACGAATCCCAAATCAGAATATTTACAAAGGTATATTGGAATAATGTATCGATTACTATATGGCATATCTATGTTTGAACGAAATTCAAGATGGCGGCTTGTAGCTGTTTGCATGAACTTCAAGATGGCGGCTTGTAGCTATTTGCATGAACTTCAGTATGGCGACATGGAAAACACACGAGTTTTTGTCACAGTCATGTGCTTATGTTTGTCATTGAGAGGAGCTAGGATTACAGCATTATTAATAGTGGTATGATGATGCAGTAAACGCGCCTTGCAAGCTTATTAAACACACTGCGGAGGAGGGCGCTTTTCGCAGTTTCCACCGGATGTGCTGCTCCAGGGGGCGAACCATTGTTTGACCCCAGCGTGAAATTTCATTAGCGCAAGATGCTTAGCATGAAAATGATGCTGTTGCGGCTGATTGCCGTTTTGGTACGCTAATTTATGCACGTTGTCTGGGGTGGGAGGCGGCCGCCAGGGGTCGCGACCCGCCCGCTGTTGGATGATGGATGACTTCACGCAAAAGGATTTAACCCGTTGGTAAAAAAGAAGGGTGATCTCTTCAAACGCGTGTGTAGTCGACCTCAAAAATTCGCTTTCTTTGGAATATTTCAGAAATTGCTTGAGATAGATGGTGCCCTAAGGGAAGACTTGCTTATACCCTCTCTACAGGTGGTATTTGTAAACCTCGGTGTAAGATTAAGGACGAGTAGTGCGGTACAGTGCAACCTGTCACATTGGACACTTTTGGTCGGTCCCGGACAGCCCTCTAGACATAACATTGGGAGGTTTTACAGCAGGACATCGTTATGCTCACATATTTACTCGTGAGAAGCTAGGCAAGCTAATTGAACAGTGAACAACAATAAACATTATCCAACAAAAGTCTACCTAGATGATTACTGTACTTTTGCTGAAATAACGAAAGCTCATTGCACAGTAGGACAGAGTCATAAGCCCCAAGCAGACATTTGGCCAATTGTACATATTGATGTTTGGTTACGTGGGCACTTTGTTCAAAGCGATATTTGGACAAAAGTCCCTGGTGGGCAAAAATACATACTCGTATGAGAGAATCCAGCTATGCGAGGCTATAAAATCTGCCAAATGTCTGCTCATGGGGTGGTACAGATTAAAACAAATAGTCGGACAAGCAGGCCCAGCAGAGTTTGGCGTGCAGTTAGGAGGACACGCACAAAAATGGGAAGAGGGATATGGTAAAGTAAATGATAAAGTGTACAGTGTGTAGAATGTGTAATATTACACCAACTTACAGGGGTACCCGTCACAAAGGGTTAGTTACTCATTCAGATTCAGATAGGGGCCATTTAAGAAAGACGTCCTCAAGAGAGGGGTGAGGGGATCTGCACTTGGACATCATGTTGGGGAAGGGGCGAAGCCATTTTGGACGTCCACTAATGACGGTATTTTTCAGTTTTTGGATTTTTGTGTTTTATTGAGTTTCAAAATTCAGTGAAAGAGGAAATGGACACCAGAAGAAATGTCCCCAGTCTCAAATGTACTTAATTTTTATAAAATAGGAATTATACCTAACTTTGTGTTAAACGCCAATTTAATGCTGGAATTTCCCTTCGAGGTCAAGAAATTTCTGTTAATCTGATTAATAATATAGGATATAAAACTAAGAATTAAAAATATGGAATAATGTCGTGGAATTTAAAGTGGAATTTTAACTTTTAATGTTACATAAAACAAGAAAAAATACACGTTTGTGCTTTTTTCTTAGATATAGCTAATAAATGCATATGCAATAAATTCTAATATAATTTCCATGTTTTACACACGGCTCGTATAATACGGACATTCGGATAATCCGGGTACTATACTGTTTATTTTGGAAACTACTTGAAATAAGTGATAACATGGAACAAAAGTAGTTTTTGTACTTTTTCCAGTTTAGGCTCATCAGAAAATACTTAGGATATAAAAAATATACAGTATTTACTGGGAATTTTTTCTCATTTGGAGGTAGAAAATGATACTAGCTTTTTGTGACATTAGACGCAATTTTTTTGAAATGGTGATTTTTATGTGTGCTACGCGACGTACGTGCAATCCATCATTAACATATTTCTCCGAAAACGTAATTCCAACAGAATTCAAGTCATACTTGGTATCGAATGTCGCAAATTTGCGACCGCGCCGTACATTATTCCGCGAATTACACCCTATGCGCAAATAAATGCTTTCGCAGAATTATCAGAATTGAAAAATCCAGAATTGTTTGATGGTTCGCGCGAAATCTTCATGGTTTAGCTTTTCCTGAGAAACGTTATTGAAAGATTATTCCGATTTCTGGAATACTTCTGACCATTCTGATTTTTTTGTTTGTCTCTAGGATCGAGTATCATTGTCCATGACTAGGAGTTAAGAGAAAATATAATAAAATTTTAATATTTTTTATTCCCCAAGTGAAGATTTGAAAAATCATTGCAGTAACGAAATATATGCATGTACAATTCGAGGATAAAGGTCGTGGTTATCTCCAATCAGAAAAAAGTACTAGCAAATGTGCAAAAATATACATACATGCATATCATGTTTATGAAAGTTGTAGGACCAAGAAAAATTGAATATCAATCAGTTAAGAGAGGCTTATTAGATCGACTATATAACCCGAGTTGGGACCATCAGTCTGTATTAGTTTAGAGGGGTTTTACTGTAATCAATGTTGTAGTGCATTGATGCTAATATGCAACTGGTGTGAGCTTTCCTGTCAAGCACAGGTGTAATGCATGATTGCTGCCATTAGTGAAAAGCAAAACTGCCCAGAAAGTTTACTATGCTTAATATTCAATATTGCAAAAGTGCACGTTACACTAATTTGACGACGCTCTAAAAGTTTCAAACAACATGTTTTTGCAACATGTTTTCTGGAATGCATGCTCCTTGTTCTCTACATTCCCTTATTTCCTCTTACCTTTACCCAAATTGAATGCACATGGGGGGATTCCCAACAGGTTAACTATGACCTTACGTGTCTTTGGTCTTCTAAATATTTAATCAACCGTTTCTTCTTTGACTGCTTTTCACAAATATCGAAGCTTTTATAAATGAATGATTTGCAGCAAACCTGAGTCAAGCAAGTTTATTGGTGCCGTTTTCCAAACTGTGTGTGCACATGTCATGTGTTTGTCACATTTTGGAAATTTTACCAATATTTATTATTATATATTTTATGAACACTTAATCGTGTGACGGAAATCAGGTAATGCAACATTTGAAGCGGGGAAAATGGAATATACTCAAATGAGTATACTGGTGGAGACCCGGCTTAAGTCGCTACTAACGTAGAATCATTCTCCTGAAATTGGATATGACCCCCCCCCCCCCTCCCTACCATTTATTTGCTAACTGTAGAGTACTGAGTTGAATTGAATTGAATCAGGGCCCAATTTGTCCAATACCCGGGTATTTCAACAGGGAAATACTCGGGTAGATGAAAACCCATATAATATAGATTTCCTAGTCTCAACGGATAACCTACACAATCAAATCTAAACACACCTAGGCCGTGAAGAACACAACATCGAATTTGAGTTCTACGCGGTCTAGTGCTCTTATTGCAGGTGTAAGTCTTAATTAAAAACGTAGTGTCAATGCTGCTGATGATGGCCCGCCTTGAAGCATGCAAAGCCCTGATCCCGGAGCTTAGTGGTAATGCGCTGGCACACATATGTTTGATAAATGCCTTGCTTAGACCATTAAAATTCACAACGGCGTAATCTCGGCATTGACACGGGTAACAAAAGAATAACATCATCCATTGTATGCAATTATTTATTTTCATCTTTTCATTGGGGCGACTGTCGATCGCAGCCCTAATGTCTCTCATCAGCTTTTGATGAATCGCTGTTTTTTCGCAGTAAATTGGCAACTCCATTACGTAGAAGACGAAGATATGTCAGCGGAACAGAAAGGAAATGAAGTTTACACAGAAAAAATTCGTCTTTTTCTCCCTCCCCCCCACACTTCGATATCCTTGCACACATAATGAGCTTTCCATTTTTCTCCCTCTATTGAATTTCCATAAGGCGCTGGCGAATATGGCAGCGGGAGGTGCATCCCTTTGTATATTAATTATGCAGCCATTGATACCATCGTTGATGCATTATGCATCGCTCTGCCACCGAGGGCTGAGTGGCGCTTCAAGACGTTCCATCTTGGGGCGGGGGGGAAATTCCCCTCGTGCCAATTATGGGTGGGGTGCTAATGACATTTAAGATTGCCAGTGTATGTCTATAGCTATTTCGAGGGATCTTATACTACATATATGGGAGAGAGTGGATCTACCGGTTTCCAGATTTCCCATATTTGATGCCCATATATTCCTATTACGTAAGCTATAACCTGTATCTTCAACATGTTTCTCCTTGCCGAAACGTTATACCGTGTTTCATAAATTATAAGACGTCATCGATTGTAAGACGCACGTGAATTTCACTACCGTCAACAGAAAAAGTTTTGATTCTAAGAAAAAATAAATGTATTAGAATTACATTTTTCAATTTATTAATAACAACAATAAGGAAACATACTACATGTAATCAATAGAGTTTGAGCCAGCCAACGTTAACGAAACGAAAACGATAACGAGAAACAGCGCTGGCGGCCCGGAATGGCATTGGAATGCCATTTTAGGGTAGTTAACGTTTAGGGTAGTCCTTGACATTCCGGGCCGCCAGCGCTGTTTCTCGTTATTGTTACCGTTATCGTTTCGTTAACATTAGAGAGTTTGAGCCAGCCAATTACCGCCTTAACGTTAACGGTGGGAAGGGTTAGTTCTACCCAATGAACTAAATGAACGTCATGAGTGCCGTTGACGTTCAGTTAATTCATTGGATAGTTAAGTCCGTGGCTCCTCCCTTCCCGCCGTTAACGTTAAGGTTAAGGCGTTGGCTGGCTCAAACTCTCTACTATACACATGAGGGCGGAACTTTCAGGTAGAATACCATATTTCATAAATTCTAAGACGTCATCGATTGTAAGACGCACATGAAATTTAGTACCACTAACAGAAAAAGTGAGATGTGCCAAAGGGACCTTCGGAAAGGTACTTGCTTTTAATTGTGTGAATATCGGGACATATTTTTTTTTAACTTTTTGAAAGAGATAAGGGTCATTCAAAAATGACGTCCTCAACAGGGGGTAGGATGAGGGGGTATGTACAAAACAAAGTTTTTGTGTAATAAATTTGCGAAAATATCCGTTCGTGGATAGCTTTTTTTGGCTAATACAAGTCGATAGCTTTCTTTCGTTCGATTCGCCTTTGACCCTAGCCATGGATGGTTTACCACTTGTGGTATACCTTGTTGATTTTTTTCTCCGAATTTTGGAGAAAAAAAAGCCATCCTCGACAATTCAGATAAGTTGGTTCCCTCCAAAACCAATCGTTTTGAGTTGGGGATCCTCGGGATGCCATTGCCAGAATCGCCTGGGTGTCACTGGCATCTGTCGTTTTCTGCCGCTGGGCTCTCCAGAGGGGGCTACCTGGGAGGGGCGGGGATCCCGGTTGACCTTTGACCCCCGCGTCGATCCATCATCCCAGGGACAGCCTGGCTAATGGAGCTTATCAGCATCTCGGTCATGGTGTGAATGCACGCAGCGGGAGGCCCCGGTGACGTCATCGGGGCCGCCCCCGGCTCTGTACCGGGCCTGGATCGGCAGCAGAGATAAGGCCTCGACTTTTGATAAATTAATAGAGCTGAGGGCACGGGTCAATCTCAACCCCTGCAAAACCCCTCCAAAACGTCACCGGCAAACACGTGGAACTGGCGTTTATCAATTACCAAGACAAACGTTTGTTTTGCGCAACTCTTCAGAAGTGGAGGGGTTCGTCGAAAGCTCGATAATCGATGCGGTGCGTTCGTACAAGCCAACGCGAAGTTATCCCCAAGGATTGGCGACAGTGTTTTTTTCGCTCGATTCACCTTTGAACCCGGTCGAGTTTGGACTCAAACTGACCGTCTCTCAATGCAGATGCCCAATAAAGTGAGAAATATCCGCTTGGAGCGCCCCAGTTTTCGGAAAGGTCCTTGAACGCGCTTGTTTTTAGATGTTGTCATGACAGCGCGTTCAAATGCTGCCTAAGATCCGTTTCACTTTGGTTTGTGGAACGTTATATGGCCATGTCTTCTAGGAATTTAGTTCCCTAGACGTAGACAAGTATGTGTTTTCGACTGAATTCATAAAGTTGGTGTTCTGCAGCATTTTTATTATCGTAATCAACAAAATTCTTTGGCATTTCATGGAATATAGTTTTAAGTATTCCACACGTTTTTAGAATATTGTCAAAAATTGCACTGGTCACCATATCACTCCCCCCCCCCCTTATGCCTCCCACTGGGTAATCCATCATTTATGCTTTTTTGAAACACCTTTTTTTAGTACCCTTAGCCCCCATTTTGATGCCTTGAGCCATGCAAAACTGCTTTTCACGTAGGCCTTGATCCGCCCCCATTTCTTGAAACCCCCCTCCCCCCCTTCTTAGCTCTTCATCAAAGAAATGTATAATATCACTTGTAAACACCTACATCCTCCCTTCCCGAATATTTGATTCGGTTATGAAAAATATACTGAGTGAGTCAGCATCAATGGGCTCGCTAGGTTTAATTCGGTAAGCCGCTGGACAAAAGCGACCTCTAGCGAATGGGCAAGTAAGGTGATGGGATTGATTGATGGTAGTTGAATTTACATTCCTCGAAGATATCTTTGAATTTTTTTTTGAAAACTGATGTATAATTCTGTTTCTGATCACGACGAGGATTAAAGTATCCCACGACGTGGATACAGTCGTACCCGCGTAATTGCACAGATTCTCCATGCCCCGAACTTATGCCCTATGTTTTGTAGTTGATGTGAACCCGGATAATTCCACACACCGGATAAATGCATATAGAAGCCTCATGTTCAACTTTTGTATGGAATTGCGACCGGATAATTGCATAAACCGGTTAATTGCACATTTTCGGCTTGCTGGGTCACTGTGGAATTTACTAAATCAAAATCATTGAAAACATCTTTATGTGTAGCTGTTTTATAACGCAGTGAACATGTTGTATGTGTTCTAAAACAATATACTGCAGATGTATTTATTCCAACACTTGTATATATGAAGCAAGATTTCAACACCTACAATTTACATGTACCAAGTTCTGAATTTCTATGTTTTTCAAAAACGTGTTTAAAAGTGCTTGCAATTTTTCATTCTCCATAATACAATTTTTCGTTCCTTTCTTTCAGAAGGCGCAATTCTTCACGCAACGTCGCCATTTTTCATGGTGAGTACATATGGCGCCCTAGCGGCCATTTTTTTCTGTCTCGTGCATCAACGTGATGTAACCTTCAAACGAGATTGAGCGTGATAAAGTGAAAATTGCTCAGTAACACGTGGGTGCAAACGAGAGCCGCGTTTCCAACGCACCGTAACGAATGCCCAAGATGGCGTCGAAACGTGTAGCAAATTAGGCCTACACCCGACCGGGCGCCATTGAGCGATTTTTTTTTTTTGGCGTCAAGCAGGTATCATTATACAGGTGTATATTAATTCACTCTTCACACGTTTTTTACACGATGAAAGACCCACTCTCGCCCCATGCCGCGTGAAATCGTCCAAATCAATTTTTCTGACCCCCGTCAGGTGTGACTTCAGAAATTGAAAATTTCATCAATGAGTCGGCGAAGTTAACCGAGGAGAAATTCCTCGAAGCCATTTTTTATTCAATGAAATTGGGTAAGTTTTTTTGGGGAGTTGTAGGGTGGCTAACGTCGGTCGTGTTTTGTTGGAAGTAGTATATGAGAGCGCTTTGAAAGACTGAATCTCTTCATAGGCTTCACTTTTTCAACACGAATGCTCAACACCAGCGAACGAAATTTTCTAGCGATAAATGAAGCCCTTTCTCCTCACATTACCTCATCATACGAGTATATAACTGAAATATTTTTTAGTGGCTTTCTTTGGCTATATTAAGGCAGAAATTAAACTAATCTGCTAACCTACTTCATTTAATAATGTGAAAATGTCAGTAGATGAAAGAGGCTTCATTCTTTCAGCACGGATGCTCAATGCAAACCAATGCGATTTTGCGGCGATAAATGAGTCCGAACTTTGATTATGCACAACTTGAGTTTTTACTGGCAATGTTGTATTTTGTTTTGTATGGATAAGTAGGGTCCATACCTGGCTATATATGGCACATACAAGTCCATTACGGTTTTGTATAGCTTTTCCACTAAGTCTAAAACTGTTTTGGCCCCACTACACTCCAAGATAATTTTGTAATTTGTTACTGAACCTAATCTAGCCAAGGACCTAAAACGTACGTAATGCATGGGTTGGTGGCGAAATGAACTGAATACAACAACCTGAAGCAGCATAGAATGTTAAACTGGTAGTGACGGTGACCAATATATATTTGAAATAGGAGCTTCACTCGTTAAGCATGGTTGCACAATGCTATCGAATGCAAGTTGGCAGTGACTAGTGAAGCCAACATTTTTTTCCACTTAGCAATAAAAACACTTGAACTTCCCAGATCAGATTTTAATATGACGAATATATACGATCAAGGGGAATATGGCAATCAAACTGTTCAAACTGAATTGCATTTTTAGATTCCTCAGATCGAGTCAGGGAGGAATAACGTGTTTTTTTAAGCATGGAGAGGGGGGAGGATGAGGGGGGAGCAAAAGCAGAGAAAGGGGGGAAAATGAAGGATTCATTTTATATCGCACGAAATTAATGAGTAATTTATACATGGGAGGGATGCGTTCCTCCTTATCGATTCTCGCTGAATCTTCGCTGCCAGTCTTTAATTTCGCGAAAAATCAAAAGCAGCGATTTTTTGTGTGTGTGTGTGTTGTGTTCGGAAACCCGTATCGCATTGTTCGGCCCTACGTCTTGGATTTGTAAACCAAATGAACGTGCCATTTTCATTCCTCGGCACGGCTGAAACCCGGTGATGAATGCATCCGCCAGAGTGCCGAATTCCAGCGTCTTCTCCATCGACAGGCCCCGAGTTTTCTTAAGACTCAACAACGGGCTATAGAGTGAAAAAAGGGAGAAGAAAAGGCGTTTGTTACTAACTTCACTTTGATTAATTACGCGAAAATAGTTGCGTTCCACGCAACGCGTGCCGGTGGCAGCGCCGTTGCGTTAATTGCGTTTTTAATAAATCATGGCCGATTAGGGGGAGGTAGAGGCGGCGGAATCCGCGTCCCGCTTTAGGGCGCCCTCTGATGTGCGCCAGTGTTTAACTCCCGCGTTTTTGGGCGTGGACCGGTCGTCTAGGGTGTCGAACTGACCGTCGTGGGGAACGCCTTTTAACTACCCAGCCGAAATTCCGAAAATCCCACCGGTTAAAACAAGAAATGTGAAAGTGCTTTTTAGCGGCCAACTCATTTTTCCTGCTTAATGTTCTCGCTCACTTCACGTCATTACCATCCGTAACACTTGCTTAAACATCCTTTAATAAACGTTTATCTTAATTGTAAAGGACCCTTCGGAGATCTCAGAGGCCCTGCTGTTCGTGTACATATGCATTTTCAAGGAGTGTATATTTACTGTACTGTACGTCTCTAGAACATATTACGTACACTTTTGGTCACTTTTGGTAGAAATACCGAGTGTTTTAGAACTAGACATTTTGCTTTCGAAACGAAGCTTGCATTCCACGCCGCTAGATGGCGCTCCATGTTCCGCACCGTTCCGGCGGCCATCTTGCATCTACTAACCTATCTTGTTTTTTTTTTTTGACGACTTCTCGGTGAATTATCATCGGTTTTTCGTCGGATTTTTTCCCGCTTTTTGCCCCTCGGCTCTCGCATCGTTCGTCGGCGGCCGAGAAAGTGTGAGGCCGAGAGAAAGCGGCGATTTTTTCTTTCTCCTTCGTCTTAGCAGATTTCCTTAAATTAATAGGCATGATTTGTACCCGCACGATCCCTAGTTAGGAAAGTGCAAGTTGTCGGCGCTCCACCTAATTACATGGCCGGCACAGGGATGACGAGAGGCCGTTGCGTGCCTGACGCACGGGGATTTTTTGCGAGAGTTAATCGGACGTAATGTATGTGGGGTGGCAGGTGGCGCCCCCCGGGCGAGTGGCCACGGCCGCGAGAAAAGGGTGGAAAACGAGAGGTCAGCCGAGGGGCGATCTGCATAAATTGCACTCCGGCGTGTTGATAGAACTGATAGGTCTCATTTGCCAGCGGTTTTAAGTGGACTTAATGACGCGGACGAGGGGGTAGGGTACCCGGGGGGTCCGGGGGGGCGAGAATCGACCACTAACGAGGTGTCATCGCTCCGGAACTTGGTGCTTTGGTCAGTTGCACCGGCAGATTGGTTGAGTTGAACATTCTGCCTATAGGTGGTGGCTAGGGTATCGTTCCCGTCTTAGGACGATTTTGATCAATAGGACCCCTCACTTTTTTGGGGGTCACCTCACGTGGAAATTAATCTTAATATCATGAAAAGCATGACTTCTTATCTAAAGATGATAAACATGCATCGTTTATAGTGAAGATTATCTAAATTTCACCTGGCGTGTAATTATTTATCAACAATTCTCTAAAATTTGTATAAATTACACTAGAAATTAATAAGTTGGCTGCCTGTTTTACTCGTTAAGGCGGTCATAATAAGGGGACCAATGAATTACGTTCAAACTTTGTGAACTTTCATGGGAAAATAAAGTTTCTTGACTACACTGAACTGCTGGAGTAAATTGTCACATAAGTTGAAATTCCATATATGGACATGGTGTGATTGTCCATAAACATGCTATGCCTCCATACATGTTCATATATAGATTATTTGCACTTATTATTTTTGTTTTTCTAATAAACATGACATCAAGATTCCAAATTATCATGATTTCATGATATCAAGATTCCAAATTATCATGATTTCATGATATCAAGATTCCAAATTATCATGATTTCATGATATCAAGATTCCAA
>JAUJYV010002004.1:0-14281 GCA_033995625.1 Ophyiulus pilosus
AATTTTTCCTTACTTTGCCTGACTTGAGCTCAAATTGCCTGACTTTGCCTGACTATTTTTCATTTGCCTGACTTTGCCTGACTTTGCAGGTCAGTGGCAACCTTGCAAATATTTGGAAGAAAGGTCCTTTCGAGAATGTGAAAGCTCGACATTATTCATTTGGCCCCATGCAAGATAAAGAAATTTAAAACTAGCATATTCTTTGAGCATCACAACCCTTTGGCAATTAAACCATACCGTGAAACGACTTATGCATAGCACATATCCTTGGCAATAAAAATTGAAAACCACGCGTTAATTGCGCCATTAATGAATGACATTTGGTAGTACCGGAGATGAGGCAGGTGCCTTAAATTCCATCTAACTGCACATTATATGTTAACGGAAAAGGGGAGACATATATTCATCTCGGTGCATTTCCACTAATTGAAAAAGTTATTTTAACGAGGGAGGTTCTAATGTAAATGACGAAGCTTATGTTTCTCACGCCTGGGATATGAAAACCAGACATGGAGGGGAAAAAAAGATAGAAAAGATTTATATTAAAATGCAGGAAAATTTCACGAAAAGCATTATACGAGTTAGCTAAACGGTAGTAGTAAGCTTAAACATGTAAGTGAGAGTGCGTGCTAATCTGCGTGCGACCTCAGAGGAACAAAAGGAGAAAAAAAGGCATTAAAACATTGTAAGTGATTAGAAGTTAAGAACATGTTCTTCCCAGTTTAATGGCTACTTAAAATTTATGCGTGGAAGTAACACCTCGCCAGTTGATTAACTTCATTGTACGAAAAACTCATACACCGCATTAAACAGTAAGGAAATCTGCTCTGAATGCCTGGTGTTTCAACGTTGGCTAACACAGCGTAAAACATAGGCTCGAAGGAACCTATTGATTTGGAAATGCATATGCTAATAATAAAGACTGCTCTCCCAGAGCGATAAAATTTTGCTTAATGGAGCTACATGCTGATCCGATAGCGGCACACACATACAAAAAACCGCGCCTACGAACCAAAAAAAAAAAAAAAAAAAAATGGCAGATTCTGTATTATTAAAGTGGTTAGGGAAAAAAGTATAAATACGATGCATGGCGTTCTCCAATAGAAACCTCCATACCACTAGAAGGCGCATTTAGGCAAAGAGATTTGAGAAAAATGCAATCTCATGATTTTTGGAGGAAGAACTTTGACTCGACAATAAACGGCAGACTTAGGCTAATAGCACGCTGCGTTCATCGTGATTTATAAATGCATAATAGCTTGAAATGGGACATTATCAACTGGGAACATATTGCGCTAGACTCCTAGGGAGATGTTCAACTAACACGTCACACGACTTGGTGCAGGTAAATGCATGACATCGCAAAATGCAACAACACCCGACCAGTGACGTAAGGGCAAATGTGGAATTTAGGTTTTCAGGTACAAAGTCTGCAAACTTTAACTTTGCAACTGTTAACCACCATAAAACTAAAGTAGAAATAATTGTGCTGTCAGGTTTTCCTAACACTAATATTTCACTGTCATGATGTTAGCTTGTGCTAACGCTACAGTCCACAGACCATGGTTAGGTTAAGTTAGGTCATGCTGACAATTTGGTCCCTTGACTCACTTATATTACAACAGAACCTATACATTTTCCTAATGGAATTTCCTTCTGTATTCCTTAATAAATCTTGCAATTTTTTTCCTGATATACTGAAGCTCTACTGACGATCAATGTCACTGGAATGAGGTTTGGTTGTGCTATCAGTATGGTCCCTTGACTCCCTTATATTCAAACGGATACACCAGTTTTTACAGGAATGGTCATGAATTTCTGATGCACTTCAGGATATTTTACAGTGTAAAGCAATGAAAATGTTCCCTTTTGCTCCCATTTTTCCTTTTATTGTCACTGGGATGAGGTTTGGTTGTGCTACCAATCCCAACTGTCCCCAATGTGCCTCGACAATTCTAGGTCTAGATTAGTGTGCCGTGAGCATAAAAAGGCTGAAAAACAGTGCTGCAGCAACATGTTGACGACATACAACGTATATAGAACCCTTCAAAGCTGGAGACGGTTAGATTTATATAAGAGTTAGGGGAGAAAAAATCCTGCCTGCCAAATTAATCGCCGTGTTTCATGAAACGTAAAGAAGTACTGCGAGTCACGAACGAAACATTAAATTTCAATGGCGTTGAAATTGGTGGTGGCAGAATGGAATCTGGTCCGAAATGGGAACCTTGATTTATTCTTATATATGGTAGGCCACAATAATGGAAGAAGAAAAAGAAGATAATGTTGTTTTTAGTCCAAGGCCTCACCATTTGAAATATAATATCATAACTGACAAATTCGATAAATCTTCAAAACGATCGACCAAAATGTCAAAGATGTATTTTCTTCTACGTGCATACGATGCATTCAACTACGTGGTGGTCAAGTTTTTAAATTTGTAGTTTCAAACTTTTTTTCCACTTCAACCATCATCGCCACTTTAAGGCAAAACTAAAACTTGTTACACCTTGGTAATTTAGCTGGACGTTATCGTTCATATTAGCCTACATTTTCCAAAACTTACGGTTGTCGCTTCAAAGCCTTAGGAGATTATATTAAGTAACTAGACCGTGAACACGTCCAGTTGGCCTGCATCAAACTTTAAAAAGATCATTTCCATGTGAGGCCCTAATGTAAAATTAAGTCAAACGTCAGCTAAAGTAACCCAGAAAATAATTTAGCTGCACTTCCCTTAACATTTCTGCCGCATGCCGACTCCATAATACGCATTTGGCAAGACTTATAGTTGCCAAGAAAATTATATTCTTCTCACGCAAGAGCATATTTCTGGCTGGCACACTATTCATGAACTCTAATTTGCATATTTGGGCAGCACTTTACGTCTCATTCCCATATGGATCATAACTCTGTTTAAACACGTCATTTATATTTAAATATAACATCCTATTTGGTTGCTGGAATAAATTTAGACCAAATTTCAAAAAAGTCATATACTGGTTGGTGGCAAACGACAAAAATATAGAATGGCATATGCAATATCCATATTTAGATTTTGTAAGTATGCTTTGATGATGACTAGGTGCACAAGAGGGGTGTTTTAATTGCTGTTGTACTACAGTAGGAAAGTTGAAATACAACTATATTTGCATCGTGTCTATATGTATGAGATTACCACATGATCCTATTAAATGTCCTCGTGGGATACGAAGGCATTACATTTCATTCACGATTTTAGCAATAAAAAATGTAAATGAATGCATAAATAAAATAGTAACAATGATGCCATTGTTGGCTATCTATAGGATTACCACATGTTTTAAGAAAACATAATTACGCTAAAGAAAATGAGGATAAACGGATTATATGCTAGCGAATAATTCACACTTTTCACCTATAATTCAGTATATCTATCTATGTCATAACAATTTGTCAGATTATTAACTTCATTATAACACAGTCTGTTGAATTGTAAGGAATCAAAATGACAGCAATACCAAACCTCATTCTAGTGACGTCGAGGTAAGTTTCATTCACTTCATTCAAATCATTATCTTCCAATTAATAAAATACTGAAATTTTTCTTACCTGTAGTAGAAGAGTGGCAATATCCGTAGTCTCATTTCCACAACTATTATGCAGTGAGGTGTTTCCTTCTACATCCACCATGTTTACGAGAGCCTCATTTTTTAATAAAATTTCCACAACCTATAAAAAAAATGTTTAAATATTAATTTTTTCAATTAATGTAAGTTTTACCTCATCAATTTAGCAAATTAATTTGCGAAAAAGTACAAGTTATCCACCTGATTGGTATTATACAGTATTTATGAAATATGTCTTTCCAATAGTTACCCTGACACAAAATAAGCTCGGGGGAATACGTTTCCATGAGGCTATTATTTAAACGCTATTAGTATAAATACTTGAAAAGGTAAAATCCGATTAGAACCCATCACATTTTGGTAGAACGTCATGAAACTTCGTGGACCAAGATAACGCAGAAAGACAAACAGTCTTATTTATGGAAAAAAGCTGTTACTTTCCGCCATAATTCCACAAATGTCCAGTCAGATAAAAAAAATTATATGGGCATTGTGAGTAACCAAAAGTGGCTCTTTTATTTCTCGTTTTTTGGTATCTTCCTTAGAATCCATTAAATCATATATAATCTCTATTGATTTCCATGACGGTTATACGTTCTCTAGCCTATACACAACCGCAACAATTATTACATCCAAAATAACCATTTGTGTTAGAAGATTCGAGCCCACAAAGACCCATTCCCATCATCATCATCATCATCATCATCATCATCATGATTCGCGAATGGCAAAAGAGAGATAAAAAATCAGTAAAAAATGGATTGAAAAACCAATACATCCTTTTGAGCGGGTAGAGGTTTAACACTTGTTCTTAAGATTACTCAACATGGTTGACAAAAATAGCACACACAAATATATATATATATAAAATAAGTTGATGTGAAGCAAAGAGGTAATTGCAACTATAACAACAAGCTCTTGGGTAACGAGAACTGGACAAAATTAATCCCCTATAAATCCCACTTAAATTTTAATATAAATTAAACGTTGGAAAAAAACATCCCATTACTTAAAAGGCTCAGCAATAGTATCAAAAAATAAATATCTCAGAAGTTATTTCTTATAAGTACGAGCTTATGAGACTATAAACAGCTTATCAAAATGTGTTCACGGCTTAACTCCAAATAAAAACTAGAAAAGTCTGAGCCTTTAATATCTAGCTAGATAATCGTTTATGACCCGTAGTCGTACCTATACCCCACAAATTGATCAGTCCTAGTAAATCAATTCTTTAGAAATTTATTATAAACTTCTACATCTAACGTTTAAGGTAAATCGATATAAGTGTATATACGTATATATATAGCAGACAACCACATTATAATGCAACACTGCTACTTCAAAACTTGTAATATTTTTCACTGATATATGCCAACATGGACGGATTTTACTTAGTGGAAAATTACAGATATTTTTATATGTATAACTAAACAAGCTTCGTTGAACATTAATAGCAGTCATACTTTAAGCCAATAAATTTTAAATATTCCCATAAAACTACACATATTCATTGTCTTTTATAACAAACACATTTCAGCATAATAGCATTACCTTATAAAATAACACCGTTATGCCTGTTATCACAAGTTTGAACTTTGGTATGGTATATAATATGATCTTCGTCGTTAGAAAGATTCAATTAAATCGAGTGCGCTATGTCAGTTATGCACCTAAAACTAACCGCTATTTATGCGTGCGTGTCCCATTTAACTTAATTATGATACGAACAAAAGATTTAATGCTCAACAGGGACATAAACCACATATGGAAAATGTCGATGTAATTGCATAAATTATTCAGCTGACTCACTGTACCGCAGGCTAACGTGCTCTATTTGCTAAGCCAAATAAGCCATTGGTATTATTCACTAAATGAGCTTAGCAGACATGCCAAAACTCAGAAGTCATTATGGCAACTTATGAAGTGCATCTTGGGGACATGGGCGAATGTCTTTCAAAGCAACTATCAGTAAACAATGGATTTCCCCATCTAAAAATTAGCACAAGTTATAGTTGAAGCAAATACTCCAATGAAGCTACTGCTGGGAAATACGAAGTATTTGTTGAATGTGCGCCTACCAGACGAAACTATTTGTTATGGAACTTGCACGTTTATTGAGCAAACAGCTATAGATTTCAGCAAACGCTGAACAAATACTAAAAACATAAAACAGAACGACTACAGAAAAGATACAAATGTTACGCGTGGTTATTAGGACCACGTATTACAACGAAGATTTAGTTTTCATTGTTTGAAATTACGAAAAACATCTGAGGCTCACTTCAGAAGAAATTCAGACTTAGCTTTTGCAACACTATTTACTCAAAAACCTCAAATTGATCAATCTGATAAAGAGGTATATTAGAGAACCAATTAAAGTCCTCGCAATCTTGGCCACTGATTAATTGAACGCTCTTGCCTCCTTTGAACGAAGTTCTCGTAAGGTCATGAAGTGGTTAGCGAGCTAATTATAGGGAGTTAAAATACCGATAACTTAATTAACAACGATGAAGTAAGTGGCAATCGATGAAAAGCCAATGCGTTACGTGTCATTAGCACGCCATATCAAAACGATGTAAAAATGAAAACAAATTGGACGTTATTAATCGAAATTGTGGGCATTTCAAAGGCAATTCCCACAATAGGTAGTATATAGCGCGATGTTGTTATATATGTTATCATAAGAGTTAAAATTATTGGCTTGAAACGCATTATATAGGCAACATTTTCAGAGAGCATCATAGTGCACTTGACAATTACATTTTGTGACCTATAATGCGAATAAACTCATATATTAGGTAGAAGAAAAATCTGTTTTATAATCACATTAAACCCCCTATGCGTCGAGCGCGAATCTAATCATCACGAGGCATATTAAAACAATAAAATTTCTATGACATTAAATTCCCAACATCAACAAATTATGCTTTCATAGTGTTAAGAAAAATTATTATTATAATAATCCTCATATCCACCTGGAATACCTGTTGCTCCCCAATGCGGGAATCAAAAGCTCAATTGTTTGAAATAACTAAAGGGTTGTGCTCACATAAATACAAAAACCGCTCAGAATCGATAAAGGACCTTTAAGAAACATTTACAGTACCAAACAATCCTCCCCCGATATTTTATACGCTTTCTACATACATATGGGTGATATGATTAAATTTGATAATTTTAGGCATTATCTCTGATGCATAATTTTCAGGCGAACACAAGTGCATTAGAGTGCAACTTGTGCTTAAACTTCAATTAAATGTTTGAAAATTATTATAGGCACATGATCAATATAGAAATGGATAGTGTTGCTTTTCGATGATTTAATGGATCAATGTCATAACCTGACCCACATTACAAACTCTTTGAACTACAGGCTCGTAAATCAAAAAAAAAAGCACTGACAGCTGAATTTGGTATACTGGCTTAAAGCACGAAATATCAACCTTTAAATTAAAAATGATATAGTCATATGGACACGCAGATTTCCGAAAATAAAGTTCTAAAAGAGATAATCGAATCTAGAGCACAACATTTTGCCAATTATACAACGCAATGACATGAATTTGTTTAATGTATATTTATAGAAATATTTTGTTAGATAGCCATGAGCGATGGAATGCATTCCAATTAAGATTAGTTTTTTATACTGGAATGATAAGATCAACAACAATAATTCAAGTTTTATGATACACGATACAACTTGTAACTCATTTAAATATACATGTGATAAAAACTGGCAATCTGCCCGGATTAGAGGTAAATTTGGATTTTCCCCATTTTTACATTAATAATAACATTTTTTATTTGCCACATGCTGGCGTACGTTACCATTAAACAAAAAAGCTAATCCTATTCAATTAATGTGAAAAACAGCTGCTATGATGAATGACTAGCATTAGGCATATTTGCGGAAACGTTTTCTGAATGTTGAGGCATTATTTCAAACAGTATTAATCAATTATTTGAAAGGAAAAAAATAGACACGCTATAAAAGTTACCCATAACTTTTAAAAGGACGAACTATACATCATATTTTTTTTTTTCAAAATCCCGATACCAGATTTGCATAAACTTTTCATCTATAAAAAAGTATTTTCTTAAATATGGTTAGTCCAAACCATACATACTGCACGTCTTCTTTGTAGCCAATTTTATCAACAAAAGCTTGCTTTCTATACGCAATTCATAGTGTGCTCAAGATTCAAAAGGTATAGAATACAGTCGAATTGGAAGTAAAAAGATTTGCCCCGAGTCCATAATAGGAAGAAAATATTTGTCCAAATTTATGTGAAAGACAATTTTTTATATACCACAGAGGGACTATTCAGATGTTGATAACAAGCACTAAAAGTTGCATAGGAAATGTTCTATTGTAAACCTCATTATTGAAGATTACAAAATAGATAGCCTATTATCCGCACATCTTACAAACTATTCGCAAAACATCGCCATTCTAGACTAGTTTTCACAAAAGAAAAATCTAATAAAAAAATTCCATACCTAATATACGTCCATACACGAGTGGAATTTTCATCAGATTTGATCACAAATTGGTTGCAATTAAGGTCATTAATTTTTAATCTAGTTTCGGGCTCTAATTCGTCGGCCCGATTATCAATAACTCCCAAGCATTTACCAACATATCAGTATAAGCTTTGATGTAATTCTATCTCAAATTTAGATCTACAGTTTTACACTTTTATTCATGTCATACGTGGTCATAAGCTACAGCTTTTAGTTTAATAATATGCCTCAATCATTTACCAAATGTAATTTCAAAAGCTCGAGTTGGAAAACAAATTCCGACTGGAGCAACAGAGTAAAAGTTAACTAATGAATTGTTACACAATATGTAATACGCCCTTAAAATACAAGCCCACAAAGAACCCTAAAATACTTTGATGGATGACCAGTCAAGAAACAAATGGCTCGCAATAAAAACTTGCCAACACACATTTCTGCACTTTATTTCAGTTACGAGATGCATCACAGTTCGGGTGTGTATGCGGCACGAACACATTAGATAATAAAAACTCTCATTGACGTTATATCATCAGCCCATAAAAATACAGGCAGTGAAGCAGAAGGAACCTTTACAAAAGCCACACGCTTTGAATGAACAGCTGATCTGGCAATAATCCTACAAAAATTGGATGCTTTTATCGCCATAGTCATCTAGAACAAGAAGCCCTTAAAATTGCGGAATGATAACTTTTAATTAAGTGGTTGCTTCCTAGAAGCTCGTATCATTGATCAATACTTGATAGAAATGAAGGGTTCCCAGCATCACAATGTTTGACAAGCTGCTTTTGGTCAGACCAGGATGACACTACTATACATTGCAGCACTATTTGCAGTTAGTTAAAGTTACAAAAAAAACTCGTGGAAAAACAGGAGCATGTCTGTTTTTTATTGCACCATTTCAACATCAGGTGTGGTTGTAGTAATTGCCAGGTATTCAGGATTAACTCCTGTCTCGCCGTGCTATTTTGTCAAAAAGAACCAACGTTCGAAACATTTCTTTTACAGGCCTAATCCTCCCCAAAACATTAACCAACAGTCACGTCAATGTTTCACCATCTTACTTTGTAATGGCTTCAAACTCACGGTAAAAAAACAATTGGGCTCATAAAACCCTACGATAAAATTGCCTTAAAGTGTTCCAGATTTCAATCCTGACAGTAGCGCGATATTCACTTGGACAAGCCATAATATTTTTTATAGTTTACGTGTAGTGAGGGATTCAACTATTTAATTAAATCTAACCATCAAAACCGCTGCGATGTAGGTCGTGAAACAAAAATAGCATTACTTCATTTCAAATTGCTCTTACTATTAATAAAATAGCAGTTCTTAGATTGATAAATTACATTTTTCTTTTAACTTACTAAAACACAAACAAAAAAATTTAACTTCAAAAAGCTTTAAAAAGTATATTAAAAAACTTTCTTGAAATTTAGTAGTGTTCTAGTAGAAATTATCAAAACTAGAAGTTTACAAGAACATATCATACACGAAGACCAGACAAATCAGAACTATCAGATCTGGTAAGGAGTAAAACTACAAATGAAATAACATGGTTTACTTACCAGTCTGCGATTATTTTGGCAAGCCAAATGTAATGGTGTGGTCCCTTTAAAGTCTTTGGCATTAACAAATGCTCCACTGCGAAGCAAAAGGTCAATCATTTGCAAATGGCCGTACATACAGGCCTGGTGCAGAGGAGTGACCCCAAATTCATTATAGCAATTTATGGACAATCCAGAAACCAATGAATGTCGATAGAGTGTTGAGGCAGCCTGTAAAAGATTAAAGAAAAATTACTGTTAGTGTCTACATTCGCATTTTATTATCCGAAAGGGAATTTTGGATAGCTCTAAATCTAAATCTTTGGATAGCTATCAATCTAATTGTCTATGTCTATTGGGAATGTCTTGCAAATAGGAGCAGCTGGCCAACTACATAACATAATTGTTTATAAGAGCAAACCACATCTCCCAGATATTATAACCTTAGTCAAAAATTTAATATATACATATATATGTATATATTTACCAAACCAAATCCGCATGTACGAAATTCCCAAGTAAGATGTGATGTTAATTTATGATAAGCCCCTGCACAAATAAAAACCGAATTCCAGATCCGCAAGTCGAATATAGCTTCATATTTGTTATTTTTAATAGTACATTACTAGTGTAATATTTGGAGTGGAAATCCCTGTACAAATATGTAATAACAGGTATCTACGAGCGATTACAATTACGACAAAAAATCTCTATCCTAATTCGAAGACGAAAAAAAAATTGAAATGCAATCTAAATCTGCTGCTTTGTCTGTAATTGGCCAGGATTTCAAATAAATTTCATTTTTCTAACGTCGAGTATTTGTATTGATGTCGAAACTGTATGCACAACTAAAAAAAAACTATCTCCATCATGTTATTACATTTCGGAATGTTCAATACTTTTAATATAAATAATTGCTATATTAAAAACCTTCAGCCTCCACGCAAAATTGATTAATACCTTATGAGTATCGTTTTAATGGCTAGAGTATTATTCCTGTGACTAGACATGCCTTGTTGGAATCAGCCTAGGAGAATTTATTTATAAAGTTTCGAGCTTGCTTTTATATTAAAAATGGATGAGCAGGCAAATTGGCTTTGGGGTTTTTGCCTCACTGTTTTAAATATTTAATTTCCTGGCCCTAAACGAATTACCAGATGGCCTTTTCTATCAAGTAAAATGTCTTCAGAATAAAAGACAAGTTAGGATATGTTTAGCAGTAAACTTTGATAGGAATTCCCTGTTCAATATATTGAGATTAGGATTTTATTGGCTATTAAATTAGGTAATTTCAATTAAAATTCGTGTACTTCTTCGTGTACTTCTTAGTGTACAAAACAATGGAAACCCATTTGTGCAAACCTATAGAGCACCCCTGTAAGTTTAAAGCTTGCTTAAGATGGTTATTAATGCTGTTAGAATCAACTCATAATTGGGACAGGCACATTAATGAGTGCCATATCAAAAACACTGAACTTCAGCTGAATTAACGTTTCTTTTTACAAATTCAACGCTTTCATAGTCTCAGAAACGTTTGCATAATTTCGTATTATAATAGATGCACTCAAATTAAACTGATCATAGATTACCCATGATCCATTAATTTCACCATTCTTCGATTGCCAAATAAAAGCATCGTTGACTTTATCTAAACACGAGCGAAAAAAAAAAACCTTAAATTTTGTCGATTAATGTATCAGCGACTATCTCCAAAATGAATTAAGCCAGCTCAAAAAACGCATGCCTCATTTAGAAACCTGAAGGGCTCCTGAATTAGAGTGACTTATCAATGAAACACTTAATAAAGTTAGTGACGCAGTCACAAGACTACAAATTACCCAGCTTCAGTAAAGTTTCGGCGCAAAGTGATACTTAGATTATTAATAGAACTGATCTTAAAACAAATTTGAAATAAAAGTGTATTTATCAAAACTTTGGCTTAGATATCGGCGCCTTTAAAAAGGTTTCTATCAAACTTGTTCAACTGAGCACACACAAAAAACGATTCAGCTTTCATTCCAATTATTTAAGAGCAAATCTTTAGAAACCAGATACAGAAACAACATCTCTACCGAAAGCAATTATAAAATTGAGTAAAACATTAGATCTGTCACATTATTCGAGAATCAGAGTGATCATGTTGAGTTGACGATGTTGCAAATCTAAAAGAGGAAAGTTAATGAATGTCGTCAATAACAAGAGTGGCCTGACAAAAATATCCCTTTAGCTTAACGACCAGTTTTCATCCTTTTTCCAACCCTATAGAGTGTCCTATTATCTTTGACGCCATCCATTACATTAATTGAAAGACCAAAACGGTTTCAAAGTGCCCAGAAGTGCAAATGCGAAGATGATGTGTTCAGGCAAACCCTCGAAAAGTGAATGCATCACGACTTCCAACTAAATATTTAGCGAAAATTCACGTTAATTAAAAATGACAGCTTTGGCACCTCTATTAAGTGAATGGCAACAGAATTGGCCAAAGTACGTGATATATACCCAACTATGAATAATAGGATGATGATGCTTCTGTCTTTTGTGGTAAAAGCCAACGCCTTAACGTTAACTTTAACGTTAAGGCGTTGGCTGGCTCAAGGTCTCTACTACTAAACCAATATGATACTTAAAATACAAAGATTGAATTTTTTTTTTTTTTTTTTTTTTTTGGCAAAAGGGATTAATTAACCATGTTACTGTAGATATACATGTAATGATTGACTAAGCATTGTCACTAAGTACGCGTGTGCATTTTAGAGAAGCCCACTTAGAAATTTCTTCATAAATTCTTAAGCCTTATTTAGGGGATTATATAAATCCTACTTTGGATTTCGTAGCATAATTAGCATATCAAGGCTCCCTTTCCAATTTCATAAATCGTTTACTTACAATCACATCACTGTCAAAAACTTAATGAGCAAAATGATGAGCAATCACCAAGTACGTACGTGTATTGCTAAGACGCCGCCTTATTGATACAGAATGGTTACATTAAAAGGTTTTTAAGTCTCATTCAGGAGATCGTTAAAAGTCAACCTTATGATTTTAAACACCACATAATTGGCGTATGTAGGTTCCCTTCCCATTTCATAAAACGTTTATTTACAATCTTATCACTGTCAAAAACTTATGCGCCTAATGAGTGGCAATCACTAAGTACGCACATGTATTGCAGAGAAGCGAATCTCATTCATCCCTATACAATAGGGTTTCAGACCCAGCATAATTGGCATATCAAAGCTCCCCTTTCAATTTCATCAAATGTTAACTTACAATCACATCACGGTCAAAAAAATGTGCTGGTATTTTATTAAGAATGGCAAAACGATTTTCCTCATAATTCAAGCAGATATAAAATTTCTTCAACAACTTAATCATGCACATTTTGGACTTCGTAGAACTCAATGCTATATCGGTTCGCATCCATTGCAAAATGCTTGTCATTACATGCCTGACAATACAGTAAATATTGACTTCGGTATAAGACTTTAAATCGAGCAGAGGTCAAATATTTGTATCCCTCCCATTACAAAATCTATTTGGTCAAAACTCTATTTTAACTCCATACACAATAGAAATAAGATTACTGGGCTTTTCTACTTTATAGGAAGCGTTTGTAAGGCCATACATAGGCTTTCGAAATTGTCAATTTATATTGCATTGCGGGCCAGTGACGTGGAAATTGATTTTGTGTCCTTTTCTACTTGCCGATGTTTCCCCCTAAAAAATCCTCCAAACCATGTGAGACTCTGCCGCAATCAATTTCCTCTATAGTGATCGTCGACCATCCATGAAACCCGGATATATAGGGTTTAAATAATAAACCATTAGTAAGCCATACGTGCATTTTTTTTCTCCACGAATCACTTTCAATTTTCAAACTATTTTTTAATATCCGTATCATAATGTAAATCAAGTTTTGACGTCGTTCAAAAACTTTTCCGAATGTCTGGAGTGTTTCATTGATGTCCATATCAGTGTTTATACCATTAGAATTTCATGACTGCTTGCAAAGGTATTCGATGAATGCAGTCAGTTCTATTCATTGATATCGATTATTAAAACATTTTCTATTGACATTAGAAAGTAGATGATAACATTTAATCCGCATTTGATAATAGTAATCGACTGAAATACTAAATGCGGATGCAATAACGCAAGTTTGCCATGGCATGCGTCAGCACTAATAAACACAAAACACGGATTATTAACCAGGCTTATAGCGCTGTCAATTATCAGCTTGGGTTGATATACTGTATATGGGAATGTCTGGGAATAACCCATTTCATCAGTTTTGATAGCTGTATTGTAATAAACATGAGGCAAATCCAATTTCCTAAGAACCTCTTCACTAATAGTAATGCACGCCTCATCCTACATTGTTTAATGTGTATTCGAAACATTACACAGTCGTCAAAAAAAGTAATGAAAAATATACAGTGATACCTCGAGATACGAGTTTAATTCGTTCCGTAACCTTGCTCGTATGTCAATATGCTCGTATCTCGAAGCAATTTTCCCCATTGAAATTAATTGTAATGCCATTAATCCGTTCCAGCCCCCAAAATGCACCCCATTATATAATTTGAGGAAGATAACGAGCATGCTTGGCCA
>JAUJYV010002005.1:0-14279 GCA_033995625.1 Ophyiulus pilosus
TGGCAACCGTAGAACGAAAGTAAACAAGCCGTGGCAACCGTAGAACGAAAGTAAACAAGCCGTGGCAACCGTAGAACGAAAGTAAACAAGCTATGGCAACCGTAGAACGAAAGTAAACAAGCCGTGGCAACCGTAGAACGAAAGTAAACAAGCCATAGCAACCGTAGAACGAAAGTAAACAAGCCATGGCAACCGTAGAACGAAAGTAAACAAGCCATGGCAACCTTAGAACGAAAGTAAACAAGCCATGGCAACCGTAGAACGAAAGTAAACAGGCCATAGCAACCGTAGAACGAAAGTAAACAAGCCATGGCAACCGTAGAACGAAAGTAAACAACTGTGGAACGACAGTACACATAGCATGGCAACCGTAGAATGATAGTACGAAACGAAAAAAAAGCAAGTGATGGCAACTGTGGAAGCATTAATGGCGTCATTACCAACATTGAAGGACTAAAAACGAGCTCACTTCCGACAAATACGACGTTATTTCATGTTTAAGTTGTATCATCGTTATTTTTATGAATTTATTTAAGTTGGATCCGGGACACCTCAAACAGCTCATTTGGTGGAATTTACCTCAACTATTAATCGTGCTATTAAAGGTAGTGAATTTTCAATATCAGGGTCAGCGTGTCACGCTACACCACGTGTGATGACCAACCAACTATTCAACCACAATGACTTTCCCTTTTCCTAGATATGTATAGAAGGGAAAATACCTTCCGCTTTTATAGGTCAACAAATTCGCCATATCAACGCATTGTCCTGAATGGGGGGCGATCATTTCAAACAATTATTCAGGATTTTGGCAAATAATTACATGAAAAAAAAAGCACACTGGGCATAATAATAATAATAATAATAGGGTAACTTAAAGCTTAGATTAGGGTGGGTTAAGTTAACTTAGGTTTGGGTAATTGAAATTTGGTGGGATTATATTAGGTTTAGGCAGTTTAGATTGTTATTTTTTGGTAGTTTTAGATCAGGTTAAGTTTTGGTAATTGGAATAAGGTTAACTTAGGTTTTGGAAGTTTTAGGTTATTTTTGGTTTGGTAGTTAGGTTTGCTAGTTAAGATTAGGTTAGGCTTGCATATTTTATATTATATTTGGGTAGTTTAGATTTGGTTAAGTTAGGATAGTTTTGATTTGGATAGGGCAGTTTAGGGTGAGTTTGGTTAAGTTAAGTTAACTTAGGTTAGGTTAACTTAGGTTAGGTTTGATTAATGAAATTAGGCTAGTTTAGGTTAAGGAATTTTTTTTTGTAAGACATATTAAGACATGTTAGGTTTGGGATGTTAAATTAGGTATAGATAGTTTTGTATACAGGCTGGCAAGGGGAATGAAAGGGACGGTTTGGCATGGGTCAAGTGAGTTTGAGAAGACCTGCTTCTAGTTAACAATCTCGATGGGTGTCCTATTTGACATTGGCATGCCAAAAATGATCAAAGACGTCGAAAGACGTCGATTCAACACACTTTTGAACCCCCAATAATCATCATCGTGGATACCCCCAATATTTATGCTCGTATTCCATGGTAATTGTGGGAATCATATTTTGTATGTCATTCACGAGAACTTAGATTGTAAAATTCCAAGGGTAAATATCAGAAAGTATTTGGCAGTTCCCTGCCAAATGGGTACATATCACCTTTACAGACCCAGTTGCATAAAGTGGCACACGGTAACGCGCAAATTCATTTGGTTCACTGTTAATGTTTTGGACATTCCCAATGATTTCAATAATTATCAGAAAACGCTGAAGTGTTTTGTAATGTCCTATTCCCACTTTCCCGAAACACTCGGAAAATAGGCCGGAACGTAACCAGCAAATGGCGCAACATCGGCTGAGGACCATTCCAAGCATTACCACCAAACCGACATTAGGCATGTGTGCATGTCTTGTGCAATGGTAAAATTCCCCGTTAAAATGATTTTCGCATGCAACGCTGACGACAGGGCTTCGTCTACCTGTCCCGTGATAAATACCCTGAGCGGACGGTGTTTATAGGAGGAGCGCTGTTAAGGTGGGTCCAGACTATCCAAAAACACTGAGCAAAAGCAGAGTTTTCAAAACATTTTGAAAAACATGTTTTTCAAAATTTGCGGTTTGGACGCTTCAAAAAACATGTTTTGTGTTTTCTGCTTTCATAAACAGCTTTTGAGAGCAAAAACGGTGATCGCTCAAGTGGCGGTGAAGACAGGTGAAGATCAAAGGAAAAAATGTTTTCAGTTTTCTGCGCATGCGCTCTGTCACTCTGCTACTTGAACTAGTATTGCTCAGTGTTTTTGCTTTTAAATTTTTAAAAAAAAATCTGGACGCCATGCTTTTGAAAGCAAAAAAACACCAAAAGCAAAAAGCATGTTTTGAAAAACATGGTTTTACAAAATGTTTTCAAAAACATGGTTTTACAAAATGTTTTCAAAAACATGGTTTTACAAAATGTTTTCAAAAACTCTGCTTTTGCTTTTGGTATAATCTGGACCAGCCTTTAGATTTAGCCCATTTAAATTTAAATTTGGCGAAAAACGTGTTGCGCCGTTTGGTCATTTTATTGACCAAAAATGACCAACTCGAAAAATGACCACAAAAAAATGATGAACTTTTTTTGGCTACATGTTTTGAAAACACTGCTTTTGCATTGTGTTTTCAATAGTCTGGACTGATCCTTATAAAATATATGTCCAATTTAATCATTGAGAATTAGATATTTTATGGGAATGCTGCAATGATTCAATTTTATCAAAATTAAAATAATATTTTATTAATTAAGATAATTGGAAGTCAATTTAAAACATAGTAATGTTTTCTTTATCTTTATTCCTATTCGTGTTTGATTTAGGTGAATTTTAATTCCATTGACATGTTCAATAATAAGGAGTAATAAATAAATGAATAAAATTTCAATTAAATATGAATGATGGAGTAACCGGTTTTAAATACCATAAAATTTTCTAATCTTAAATGCTATTTCGTTACACAATTTCTTAATTCGTACATGGCCCTTCATTGGCTAAATAAGGGGTCCATAAAAGGCTATGTATGGACATGTGAATCTTTTGTAAGCTGTTGCTAATTGCAGAGTGGCACCTAGTCCCCATTGGCCCAATTTCAGTTGACAGGAGTAAAAAGAGTAAAAATGTATTCATAAATTAAATATGGGCTCCATACATGGCTATATATGGTCATTCAGTGGTTAAATAATAATCCTATGTATGGACATGTAAGCTTTTGTATAGCTTTTGCAAGCGGTTGCTAATTGCAGAGTGGCACCTAGTCCCCATTGGCCCAATTTCAGTTGACAGGAGTAAAAAGAGTAAAAATGTGTTCATAAATTAAATATGGGCTCCATACATGGCTATATATGGTCATTCAGTGGTTAAATGATAACCCTATGTATGGACACGTGTATGTATAGCTTTTATAAACGGTTGCTAATTGCAGAGTGGCACCTAGTCCCCATTGGCCCAATTTCAGTTGACAGGAGTAAAAAGCATAAAAATGTGTTCATATATTAAATATGGGCTCGATATATGGTTATATATGGTCATTCAGTGGTTAAATAATAATCCCATGTATGGACATGTGTATGTATAGCTTTTGTAAGCGGTTGCTAATTGCAGAGTGGCACCTAGTCCCCAATGGCCCAATTTCAGTTGACAGGAGTAAAAAGAGTATAAAGCATAAAAATGTATTCATAAATTAAATATGGGCTCCATATATGGCTATATATGGTCATTCAGTGGTTAAATAATAATCCTATGTATGGACACGTGAAAATATAGCTTTTGCAAGCGGTTGCTAATTGCAGAGTGGCACCTACTCCCCATTGGCCCAATTTCAGTTGACAGGAGTAAAAAGAGTAAAAATGTGTTCATAAATTAAATATGGGCTCCATACATGGTTATATATGGTCATTCAGTGGTTAAATAATAATCCTACGCATGGACACGTGAATATATAGCTTTTGTAAGCGGTTGCTAATTGCAGAGTGACACCTAGTCCCCATTGGCCCAATTTCACTTGTAAGAAGTAAAAAGCATAAAAATGTGTTCATAAATTAAATATGGGCTCCATAAATGGCTATATATGGTCATTCAATGGTTAAATAATAATCCTATGTATGGACACGTGAATATGTAGCTTTTGCAAGCAGTTGCTAATTGCAGAGTGGCACCTAGTTCCCATTGGCCCAATTTCAGTCGAAAGAGTGAAAAAGCATAAAAATGTGTTCGTAAATTAAATATGGGATCCATATATGGCTATATATGGTCATTCAGTGGTTAAATAATAATCCTATGTATGGACATGTGTATGTATAGCTTTTGTAAGCGGTTGCTAATTGCAGAGTGACACCTAGTCCCCATTGGCCCAATTTCAGTCGAAAGAGTGAAAAGCATAAAAATGTGTTCATAAATTAAATATGGGCTCGATATATGGTTATATATGGTCATTCAGTGGTTTAATAATAATTCTATGTATGGACAAGTGAAAATATAGCTTTTGTAAGCGGTTGCTAATTGCAGAGTGGCACCTAGTCCCCATTGGCCCAATTTCAGTCGAAAGAGTGAAAAGCATAAAAATGTGTTCATAAATTAAATATGGGCTCGATATATGGTTATATATGGTCATTCAGTGGTTTAATAATAATTCTATGTATGGACAAGTGAAAATATAGCTTTTGTAAGCGGTTGCTAATTGCAGAGTGGCACCTAGTCCCCATTGGCCCAATTTCAGTCGAAAGAGTGAAAAGCATAAAAATGTGTTCATAAATTAAGTTTTGCAACAATTAAGTTGCACCTTAATAAAAATCGTCTCGTTTTCTTGAGTAGACGTAACTCGATTGTTATTAACCTAATTAAACTTCTTTTCCTAAGGCTTTTATGAGCCTTTTTTTTGTTTGAAATTTCAGATAGGGTCAATGACAAAAGTCTGGCAGAAAATGCTTTAAAAAAAAAAAGTCCAATGTTAAGCATGATTCGAATGCATTTTTTTAAATACTTTTTAAGTTGAATTCTATGAACTCGATATATTATCTTTTGAAATTGTTTGTCATAAAACTAAGAGCAAAAAAACAAAAAACAAACAACAACAAAAAAAATTCATCTGTTTCCTAATTAAAGTTTGGAGGAAACACAACAATGTGATTCCATGACTCTTATTATTATTACTTGGCCTACTTTTTGGGGAACAAAAAAAAAAAACACAACACAGATTACAAATTTACACTTTTTTCTGTGCTTTTTGCTTTTAATTGGACGTTAAAGGAGGATTAAGTTATACTATATCGAGAATATTAGAAAATAACGGAGGATTAAGGAGATGTATTTATAAGTTTAGCTTAGATATGGCCGATTTATGAAGGTGAAATTATAAACGAGTTACTTGATTTAGTTGACTTTTGGGTATATTTGGAATTTTGGGTAATATTTTCTCCTTGATGGGTCATGTATAGCCAATTTTGGGTAATGTTTAGTTCTTGATGGGTAATGTTTAGTTCTGGATGGGTCACGTATAACCAATTTTGGGTAATATTTAGTACTTAATGGCCCTGTATAGCCAATTTTGGGTAATGTTTAGTCCTTGATGGGTCACGTATAACCAATTATGGGTAATATTTACTCCTTGATGGGTCATGTATAGCCAATTTTGGGTAATATTTATTAATGGGCCCTGTATAGCCAATTTTGGGTAATGTTTAGTCCTTGATGGGCCATATATAGCCAATTTTGGGTAATATTTAGTTTTTGATGGGCCATGTATAACCAATTTTGGGTAATGTTTAGTCCTTGATGGGCCAGATTTGGGTAATATTTGGTTTTTGATGGGCCATGTATAACCAATTTTGGGTAATGTTTAGTTCTTGATGGGCCATGCGTAACCAATTTTGGGTAATGTTTAGTCCTTGATGGGCCATACATAGCCAATTTTGGGTAATATTTAGTTCTTGATGGGTCATGTATAGCCAATTTTGGGTAATATTTAGTACTTAATGAGTCATGTATAACCAATTTTGGGTAATGTTTAGTCCTTGATGGGCCCTACATAGCCAATTTTGGGTAATATTTAGTCCTTGATGGGCCATATATAACCAGATTAGGGTAATATTTAGTTCTTGATGGGCCATGTATAACTAATTTTGGGTAATGTTTAGTTCTTGATGGGCCATGTATAACCTATTTTGGGTAATACTTACTCCTTCATGAGTCATGTATAGCTAATTTTGGGTAATATTTAGTACTTAATGGGCCCTGTATAGCCAATTTTGGGTAATATTTAGTCCTTGATGGGCTATGTATAACCAATTTTGGGCAATGTTTAGTCCTTGATAGGCCATACATAGCCAATTTTGGGTAATAATTACTCCTTGATGGGTCATGTATAGCCAATTTTGGGTAATATTAAGTTCTTGATGGACCATACATAGCCAATTTTGGGGTCAAAAATAGTCATTTTATGGGCCATATTTAGCTAATGATTGGTCCAGATGTTAATTGGCTGGATAAGGGGAATAAAGTCGGTTAATCCGGAGTTGATACACAAATTAGTATAAAATTAGTGTCCTGACAACAGAAATCACAATCTCATGAATGTAAAACTTTGAAAGTTTTTCAATCTTTGATAAGGAGCACACAAAAAACCCACAAAAAGTGTCAAACCGTAACCGGAAGTTACTGGTACGAAGGTATAACCACACCCACACAAAAAATACGTAGCAAAAAAAAGGTTCCTCCTCGCATTACGTAACAGTCGATTTTCAATTTATTTGATAACAACATTAAATTTTTATAAAAAGTTTTAAAAAAACCCCCCAAAAAACCCCTCCAACAATAACAATAGAAAGCACAATGGACCCGGAAGCAACGCTTCAAGATCAAGTGGGTTTCCAAGATGGCGTCCACAGAGCCACACACCACCAACCAATTAACGCTTCGGTGAACAGTGCCGCAAATTAAACCAACATTAACTTCTAAATTTAGGTTAATTTTGAATTTTTTTTTTTTTGGTGCCGTTCGGATAAGGAAGTAAAAACGGTGAAAAAAAAAAGGTTTTTAATTAAATTTAAACAATGGTACCGAACGACCACAGCACTCCCAAAATTGCACCTCATGTCCACACTTCTGACAAATATAAAAATTTAGCGCTCTTTTTTAAACAAATCAGTAAAAAAAACCAAAAAAAACCAGCGAACACATGCTTTTTTCCATCAACTTTTGAGTCAATTTATTGAACTGACGATGGTTTCCATGGCAACCGATTCTCATTGGCTAATAAAGTCACGTGAGTGCGCGCGAGCAAGAAAATAGAACGGTATCCATAGCAACCGTGGAATGAGGCATTCTGAGAGATTTCCATTTTCGAACAAGATGGCCGTCTTATTGCATTTTTATCACTATCCAAATTTCCATTAAAAACAATTTAATATCAAAATTGCCTCTTAATTATAAATATCAACGAATGATAAAATTTTTATATAATTTTTCAAAAATGCAAAAATACAAAAATTGCCCAGTCTCGATTTTTGTTTAGGTAAACTTTAAAGACATAAAAGGTCTTAAACTATTTAGGCCTTAAAGGATTTAAGCCTAATTGGAAATGGTTTTTTTAAATGAAAAACTATGTCGTTGTTCAATTAGGTTAAAAAAAACCAAACAAACATGAAGTTTGTTTGTGGTTATTTTTAGTTTCAATGACCATTGGTCAATGATCATTGATCTGTATAGCCAAGTTCGATTACTACATAAGCCTTAAAGGAATTAAGCCTAATATAGTTTTTGGTCGTTTTTTTAAGCTGTGTTCTAATTTCGAGTTTAACTTTGTGTTGTAAGAGCTTACTTAGTGTTTACTTTTAAAAAAAATTGTTTAACCTATAAGACATCCTATAAAACATGTTATTTGAAGTTTTGTTAAAAATGGAAATTATTACCCAAGATAAACTTATTAAAACCAAATTTGATCTATTATACTTGCATATTTCTGCAATTTGTTACCTAAACATATGTCAAGAATAATGGTCACTATATCATCATCACCAACAACACAAACTATAATATACAAGTAAAGTTATCTTTTGTTTGTGTAAAACCATTGAATAAAAGCTTAATAATCCTTAAAACATTTCCAAAAACTATAAAAGGCTTAAATAGTTTAAGGCTAAACACTTCAAGGTTTAACCACACAGACGTCGAGACTGACCAATGGTCACCACATCAACTACAACAACAAAAAAGACTAACACACAAACAAACTTCTCTTTTGTTTGTTTCACAGAATTGAATGAAAACTTAATTTTCCTTTCTGAAACATTTACAAAAAACCTATTAGGCTTAAATCCTTTAAGCCTTTTTAAATTAAGCCTTAAATAAAAGCCTTATAGAAAATTTTAAGGCATAAATGATTCGAGCATTAAATACTTCGAGGCTACCAGAAGTCTAGACTGACCAATGGTCACTATACATCATCAACATACAAACTTCTCGTTTGTTTGTTTTATTTAACCTAGTTGAACAACATGCAACACAATTGTCCGTTATTTCCGTTAATTTGCTTAATTATAACTGAAAAGCCTTTTTTGTTTACGCACTATCAGTTATGAGTCCGTTAAAAATGTTTATTGTTCACATTTCGTTATTATTATGATTATGATTTGTTTGCCTCGAAACGAGTTATGCAATTTTGAAATTATGCAACAATGTCTCGAATCCGCCATGTTTTTTTTTGTTGTTGTTCTAACCTCGTCTTTTGAAATAGTGTGTGCTGACCACTCCCTTTTTCGTGGTCATCGTTAACTGATCTCGTTAACCTTGGCATCGTTTCGTTAACTTTAATCGTAATCGATTATTAGACAGCGGAACTAATGGCTCGTTAGTTAAAAACACCTTATGTTTTTTTGTTTGCCAGACTGATACAGATTACACACCAAGGCCACCGACCGAAGCGCCGTCGAGCAAACGCAAACAACGCTAGGGGGCGCACACAAGTGCTTTCATAACTCAGTTTATATAGGACATGCATGATATATTTTGTTTAAAAAAATGTAAAATACACAAAAACGATTAAAAAATGATAAAAAATGACTTTCTAAGGCTAAAGGCTTAGTTTTGATTTTTTTAATAATTTAAGCCTTTTTGTTGAAATTTTGTGAAAATTGTAATAATTTTTTGAGATTGAAGCTTAGTTTACTAGCTTTTTTTAGTATAACATTTTAGGAATATTTTATAATGTTTTAAAAGAATTCTAATAAAAAATATATGGTGAAAATATAGTTTACTTTTTTTATAAATTAAGCCTTTTTACACTTTTATATTTGATCAAATTAAATAATTTAAGCCTTTTTGTTGAAATTTTGTGAAAATTGTAATAATTTTTTGGGATTGAAGCTTAGTTTATACTTTTTTTAGTATAAAATTTTAGAAATATTTTATAATTTGTTTTAAAAGAATTCTAATCAAAAATATATGGTGAAAATATAGTTGTTGTTTTTTTTTAATTTAAGCCTTTTTATACTTTTACATATTTTATTTTATAAAATTAAAGAGTTAACTCAACAAAATATATTTTGTAACAATGTTATGTTAGTTTTATGTAACAACACATTTTAAAGTTGTTTTATTATTATTATTATTATTTAAATTAAAAATATTTATCCCATTTTAAAAAAATGGTGCTCGGAATTTAAGCGTGAGTTATACACAGAGTGGCACCCTAACGTCATTGGTCAATAGTCTTAAGTAGTAGATATACGCAGAGTGGCACCCCAAAATTAATTGGATAAATGGCTTAAGCTACATCCAGAGCAGCACACGAACGTCTATTGGCCAAATGGTTTAAATATCAGTTAGACTCAGAGTGGCACACGAATTTCTCTTGAGGAAATAGGGTTAAGTGGAGGATAGACCCAGAATGTCACATTAATGATTATTGGTCAAAAGGCGATAAATGCAGAGTGGCACAAAAACGCTGATTGGCCTAAATAAGGCTCATGCGATTAAAAGGCGTAACCCATAACTAAACACCTGGGGGGAATTCCCGTATCATATCTACTGACCCACTTTCCCATGGGAATTCCCCCAAACCAGATACAATCTAGCCTTAACATATCAATCCATATTAAGGGTTGTAAAAGAGTGAATTACACCAAAAACACTAAAAACAAAGGGTAATCCGGGTGGAATTGGGAGATAGGGCCATATATGGCACATTCAAAATACAGTGTATGTTAGAAAACAAAGACATATATGGCAAACATATTAGAACAGATCTGTTGTACAATAATGTTGATCTGGACATCAGAAATCGAAGACGTGTCCATTCCTGACATGTCCATATGTGTCCAATTTCTGATATGTCTATGTCCAATTTCTGATATTACTGTGTGTGTCCAATTTCTGATATGTCCATATGTGTCCAGTTTCTGATATGTCCATATGTGTCCAATTTCTGATATGTCCATATGTGTCCAATTTCAGTATGTTCATATATGTCCAATTTCTGACATTTCATCTGTGTCCAATTTCTTAATTGTCCATATGTGTCCAATTTCTGATATGTCCATATGTGTCCAATTTCTGATATGTCCATATGTGTCCAATTTCAGTATGTTCATATATGTCCAATTTCTGACATTTCATCTGTGTCCAATTTCTTAATTGTCCATATGTGTCCAATTTCTGATATGTCCATATGTGTCCAGTTTCTGATATGTCTGTATATGTCCAATTTCTGACATTTCCATCTGTATCCAATTTCTGATATGTCCATATGTGTTCAATTTCATATATGTACAATTTCTGATATGTCTATGTACAATTTCTGATATGTCCATATATGTCCAATTTCTGATATGACCATATGTGTTCAATTTCATATATGTACAATTTCTGATATGTCTATGTACAATTTCTGATATGTCTATGTCCAATTTCTGATATGTCCATATATGTCCAATTTCTGATATGTCCATATGTGTTCAATTTCATATATGTACAATTTCTGATATGTCTATGTCCAATTTCTGATATGTCCATATATGTCCAATTTCTGATATGACCATATGTGTCCAATTTCTGATATGTCTGTATATGTCCAATTTCTGATATGTCCATATATGTCCAATTTATGACATGTCCATCTGTATCCAATTTCTGACATGTCCATATGTGTCCAATTTCTTACATGGCCATATGTGCCCAATTTCAGATATGTCCATATATGTACAATTTCTGACATGTCCATCTGTATCCAATTTCTGATATGTCCATCTGTATCCAATTTCTGAATTGTCCATATGTGTCTAATTTCTGATATGACCATACGTGTCCAATTTCTGACATTTCATCTGTGTCCAATTTCTGACATTTCATCTGTGTCCAATTTCAGATCATCTGTGTCCAATTTCTGGTATGTCCATATGTGTCCAATTTCTGACATGTCCGCATGTGTCCAATTTCTGACATGTCCATCTGTGTCCAATTTCAGATATGTCCAATTTCTGACATGTCCATCTGTGTCCAATTTCAGATATGTCCATCTGTGTCCAATTTCCAATATGCCCGTATGTGTCCAATTTCGTGACATATAATGAAGAAAAAAACGTGAACATTCCAAGATCGATGGCCCCACACACGGTCACTTCTGGACTGACATTCCCGGCATCAACTCACAAGTGATCTCATGTCAGCAGTTACGTACGGCGTTCCACGAAAACTTCAACGAATCGTGATTCAGCACGCAAAAACTGTCGTCACGCCGGGATTGACGTCCTCACACACGGCCACTCCTAACACGTCAAGCTTCCTGTTCCAACGAGAGCGTTAACCCTTCGCTTCACCTGTTTAATTTGTTCGAATTGAGGTCGAGGCCTCGTTTTTTCGTCTTCTTCTTCTTCTTCTTCTTCTCGTTCCTTTTTGGCCATATCTGAATTCTATTTTTCCGTTTGGGGAATTCCCCGTTCGCAATTGCGCGTGCTTTATTCGCCGTTCCAACGAGCGGACCAATCGCGGACGACTTCCAAAAATAGAACGTTCGAAAAGGGTGCAAAAACGGCGTTCGAAATGCCCAAGTTCTGTTGATATTTGTCGCATCAAGGGTAAGTCAACAACAGCATGTTTCCTTATTATATGTAAATGCTAGGGTGGAACATTTAGATATGGTCAGATATGGACATACTTGACCAGATGCAGAACTTGACCGCTTGTGTACCATATCATTTAGTTAAAGTTGATATGGCCATATGTACTGAACATACTGTGTGGCATGCATTCCAAATATCTAGGGCCATGTTCTGTCCCATACATGACCATATATGGCTCTGTATATGGCCACATCTGAATTTGGACACTTGTGATCGTACACACGTTCTGTTGCCATATATGGCCATATCTGAGTTAAGTGATTTTGCATCCTACTATCAAATACATGCATATTCTGACCCATGTATGGCCATACATGCCAAACGGATACTAAAACATAAACACCCGGATATAAAAGCGCCATATATGGCCATATCTGAATTTTGACACCCATGTACCCACCCCATACGTTTCAAAGTCGACCATAACGTAAAATCAAATCAACTGTTTGTTCCAAATTTCTTATTCCAAATATTTTGTTCCTTTTTTTGTTCCAAATTTCTTATTCCATTTTTTTTGTCCATATTTTTTATTCCAAATATTTCGTTCCTTTTTGTGTTCCAAATTTTTTATTCCAAATATTTCGTTCCTTTTCTTGTTCCATATTTCTTATTCCATTTTTTTTTGTTCCTTTTCTTGTTCCATATTTCTTATTCCATTTTTGTTGTTCCTTTTCTTGTTCCATATTTCTTATTCCATTTTTTTTTGTTCCTTTTCTTGTTCCATATTTCTTATTCCAAATATCTTGTTCCAAATATTTTATTCCAAATATTTTGTTCCTTTTTTTGTTCCAAATTTCTTATTCCAAATATTTCGTTCCTTTTTTTGTTCCATATTTCTTATTCCAAATATTTTATTCCAAATATTTTGTTCCTTTTTTTGTTCCAAATATTTTATTCCATTTTTTTTGTTCCTTTCTTGTTCCATATTTCTTATTCCAAATATTTTTGTTCCTTTTTTTGTTCCAAATTTCTTATTCCAAATATTTCGTTCCTTTTTTTGTTCCAAATTTTTTATTCCATTTTTTTTTGTTCCTTTCTTGTTCCAAATTTCTTATTCCAAATATTTCGTTCCTTTTCTTGTTCCAAATTCTTCATTCCAAATATTTTGTTCCTTTTTTTGTTCTCTTTTTTTATTCCAAATTTTGTGTTCCCTTTTTTTGCTCCTTTTTTATTCCTTTTTTTGTGTTTCTTTTTTTAGACGTCGGCCATTTTCCAAGATGTCCGACTTCGACTCCATCTTGCCCCTGATCGGGTCCTTCGGTCGCTACCAGCGCCACCTGTGCCTCCTTCTGTGTTGTCCCTTTTGCTTCTATTTGTCGTTCGTGGTGTTCGGCCAAGTGTTCGTCACTCTCACACCCGATCACTTTTGCTTCATTCCCGAACTGACGTCAATCCTGGAGGCAGAAGACAGGAAATTGATCGCGGCGCCACCGGAAGTCAGGGACGGCCAACTCGAGTGGAGCCAATGTCGACAGTACGACGTCAACTTCACTCAGCTGATTCACCAACACCAGTCAACGCTCTACTCCATATCTGGCCAGATGGAGCCAGATCAAGCAGCATTTCAACAACTCGTCGTGCGATTGGTTAACGAAAGCGCCAACTGGACCACTGTTCCGTGTCGTCACGGATGGGAATACGATCTGGACAGCGTTTATGACACGCCCGTGTCCCAGGTGGGACAGATATGGCCAGATATGGCCAGATATGGCCAGCTACAGACATAAATGGCCATGTGCGTCTATGTCCAAATACAATCATGGAAAGTCAACCAAGGTTATACGGTCATATGTATAGGCATATATGGCCAGATACGACTATATGTGGCCAGATACAAGCATATGTGGCAAAATACATGCATATATGGCCAGATACAGCCGTATATGACCAGATACAGGTATATATGGCCAGATACAGCCATATATGTCTATATACGACCATATGTGGCCAGATACAAGCATATGTGGCAAAATACATGCATATATGGCCAGATACAGCCATATATGCCCAGATACAGATATATATGGCCAGATACAGTCATATATGTCTATATACACTATACAGGCATATATATGGCCAGATACGACCATATATGACCAGATACATGCATATGTGGCAAAATACAGGCATATATGGCCAGATACA
>JAUJYV010002006.1:0-14274 GCA_033995625.1 Ophyiulus pilosus
GAAGAAGATTTAGCTGTGTCTACATTAGAAAACATGGATACTTTGACAGCTGTACAGAGCAGACAAGAAGATGTGTCGGCTCCTAATACAGAAACACCAAAGCATAGTTTGCCTGAAGAAGATGTTGCTTTGTCTACAATAGAAAAAATGGATTCTTTGATAGCCGCACAGAGCAGACATGAAGATGTGCCAGTTCCTAATGCAGATTCCTGTAATAATTCTAGTCATATTGCTGACGAATTCAGTAGTAGCGAGTCTGTCGGTGTGATCAATCCAAGCAATATCGGAGCGGCACACAGTGATTTTTTTACGGAAACTGCAGCTTCTAGCCAGGAAAATGAGCAGCCGGAAATAAGTGATTCTTGTCTTAGTGAAAAATGTGATATATCGGTATGTGACGTAGAGCTTTCTTGTGAAAACGGCATGTTGCCCGTTATCACCAATCCAAAACCTTCCAAACCTGACAAACCATTGAATGATATTCAAACCACTGTAGATTCATGTGAAGTTTTAGGCATGCAGCCAATTACAAGTTGTAACAAATCCATTACATCTGCAACTCCGGAAAGTGAACAACGTCTGGTTCAAGGTACTTCAAGCAAAAGTGGAATACATTCAAAGTTGCCAGGGTATCTTTTGAAGAAACGTGATCGAGCAAAATCTGATAAAATTGTCCAATTCTTTAAATTGGGAAAAACAGCTCCAAGAAATTGGGACGGGAGTTTAAAGTTAGATCTTTCTAAGAAACGTTCTGTTCGTGTACATTTTCTAAAGAAGGGAAGATTTTTGAAGAGGGTTGGTAATGTTGTAAGAAGTAATGATATTCTAGCACAACGTTTTGAGAAACGCAAAGAAAATCATGTAATTACTGAACAGCAAAAACCTATAGTTTTAAATGAAACAGCTAAGGATTTGAACGACGTTAACAATACCTCAGTGACACAAAATCAGACACATTGTGGACATATGTCTTCAATACATCCATGCAGCCACACGTGCACATGCAGTTATAATGGAAACCCCATGTTAGCTTTGCGGCCATTATTTATTCAGGCACTTTTGGGTGAAAATAAATGTCACCAATGTTGCCAAACTCCGTTAGTTGAGCAAAATATTCAATGTACTCATAAACCCAAAACCACAAACATAATGAAAACTGTAGATAGTCATTTAGAAAATATTGTATCTCCCTTGAAATCACCTGCTAATGATTGCTCGGAGTCCTTCAAACACAGTGTTGAAAGTAATTTACATCCCATTTGTGGCGTGGTTGAATCCACTGTAGCGAAAGTAACTCGCGTTGCGAGATCCAGAGACAATAATAACAAAAACATGACTAATAATTTGAATACACCAAATATTAATGCTGGTTTACAACAAGTGAAATCATTAACCAAATCCGTTGTCTTGCCTGGACAACCAAGCACACGCAATATGCTAACAAACCTTTCCATATCAACAAACGAATCCGATGTTTCTCAACAAGAACCTACCGTTACTTCCAGCCTGCAAAACAATGTACCCCAACACAACAAATTCAATTCGTATGAGTTTGCATTGACTAAAAGCAAAAAATCAAAAAAAAAGTCACTAAGAGAGCGGCTACTAGTCGGCATAAAGCACCCCTGTACGAGAAACTTGAATTTACTAAACCCAGCACAGTTAACCGCTAAAACAAAATTGTCCAAAAGTGCATCTAATGTATATTCTAACGTAACTAAGCAAGAATTAGAAATGATGCTAAATGAAATGATTTTGCCTGAAAAATATAAAAGTCCATTAAGCCCAATTCCTAACAAGCCTGTTAATATTGCAAAAGACCTGAAATCGGCCGATTCAAACAAAATCAGAACTTATGCCAGGAGAGTAATCACAAGAAAAAGAGACTCTGCAGCAATACCTTTAAAAAGTAGTGAAGACGGTCCGCCAAGTAAAAAACTTAGAACTTCAGATGAGTCGAATGTGGACGAGATGCCGTCATGCGAACGTATTGAGAGCGTTTCCGAGGATGTACATGAGAGTACCAACATCGAAATTGATTTGAAGGAAGTCAACAATTTAAGTAATACCACCTCCCCGCTGCTGCCAAGCTGTTCTAATTTATACTTCATGGAATGTGCACGACCCACAGCACGAAACAGTAGTAAGTGTTCAATACGAGTTCAATAACATGCTAATTTTATTAATTATGATATGGAAATCTAATTTATATCTGGGTTATTATAATTCGTTCTTTTATCAATATTTTATACTTAACTTTAATACTGCAGAAGGGATGCGAAAAACAAAATACAAATCTTGAAATGAACCACGAACTAACTCAAATTGTATTCTTTAATTGTACAGAAATCGGCTCACGTATCATTGACAACATTGTTCAGTTATTGACACCATTACCACCACTACCACCTGATGGACACTCTCACTTATGGAATTCTGTCGTCAATCGCTTGAGTACATCTTTGTCAGCCAAAGAAATTCCACTGCTTTGCAAGTATGTCATGCTGGATTTAATAATTCCTTTCGTATTCCCACACCTAATTTGTTTTCCCATAATTTTCTATTTATGCAACTTTCAGAAAACTTTCAAGTTGGATGTTAACATGCACGACTGATCATTTGTCAGCTATTGTAACATCGAAATATATCAAGCCTAAGGCTGATAGTGCCTGCGAGTTTAATCTCAGTGACACAGAGAAGAAATGTTTGTATCTCGTTCAAAAATTGCAAGCCAAAGATAAGATGGAGAAAATTCAAGACGAAATGACCATCCGCAGTATGAAGTCTATTCTCAGCAGTGATGCAACGGTAAGAAAATTACAGTGTTTTAAGTGCAGTTTTTTTGTTTGTAGGCCTTGCACGATTATTCAATTTTGGGAATGTGCAAAAAAGAATTTGAAAACCAGAAAAAAATGTGCCGACCTTGTTAATGAAAAAAAGTTTAGGAAAAGTAGCGACCTAGTTTCTGTAAGCTAAATGTTTAAACGAAAGAATTATGAAACTGGGTGTACGAAAATGAGCATTTTCAAAATATTTTCAAATCATTGCAGCACAACATCGCTTTTTGTGATGTTTTAATTTTGTATTCTGTTATCTAAGTGGATGTCTTGAGCGTTCATCTTTTAACAGTTATAAGCTCAAGCTAAAATCAGTAAATTTCGATAGAATAATGCTTCAACCATTGACGATTTATTTTAGACTTTGGGACGATCATCGTTATGCCGCTTCTACATTTCTCTGTGCAAGTTACAGAACGACATTCAGAAGGCACGAGTTTTCTGCTATGATATCATATACAACATTCGTAAAATGTGCGGCCCACTTCTGGTAAATGCGATTGGGATTTGGCCAGAAATGGTCACCTGCAAATCGGATGGTGAGTTTCTTTCAGTTTTTTTACAAACTACGCTTTGATATTTTCATTTTATTAAAACGCAATTATAGCTAATACTATTATTTCGTGTAGAAACAAATTGTAGCTTGGCAGTTAAATTTGATACTTGCTAAATTAGCATCTTAGAAATTTATTTATTTGATAGGTAATACCCCGTTTATTACGTAATTAAAATAATTGTTGACTTTTTCACGCATGAAATTCTAATAATCATCATAATTATATTTTTCTCACTTAGAAAATGTTCTGTTTTCAAGGCTAAGTTGCCTTGAAGAAAAGTCAAAACAGTATATACAAGTTCACTGAATCGTCAAAATTGCATTTTTTAATAACAGGGAAATGTTACATCCATCACATATGAAGTAAAACTTCACTTGTACAACATACAATGATGTTGATTTTCTTCATTTTCTTCACTAGGTGACAACTCTTTATTGATGATATTTTTATTCACATTGAATAAGAAAAATGCTGTTATTGGATTCAAGAAGGAGTTTTCCGCTCGAAGCTTTCTTTCGTCATGGTATAGTCTGGACTTGCCTACACGGGATATCAAGGAACTAACCACCCTAATTGTCAAGCAACTGAAAACTGGTAAAAATTAACGCGGTTGCGACAATTGCTTTAGTGAATAGCAACTTCGTACATTAATTGATGCGACAAAATACTTATTCCTCTTGATTTAGGTGAACAAGACGCAAGCTTTGAAGCGATGAAGGCTCTGGAATTGCTGGGCAGAATAGAAGGCTGGACTTGGGCCAACAATTGCTTGATCAGAGAAGTACTGTGGCCAATTTTGCAAAGGTGGTGTTGCCAGCAAACTTCGATAGATGCAGAAAATATCACGGATAATGCAATGGCCAATTGTCTATTTCTTCTTGGTAAGCTATTTTCTACCACCAGTCAGAACATTCATGACATTGTGCCTTTTGTATTATGACGATAACATATATATGCTCTTTCAGGTTGTCTTGCAAAGCAGTGTCCGGCAGCTAACAAGGCTTCGGCTGTGGAAGTGCTGATCACAATGCGTGCCTTGTTGGAAAAGTCTTTAACGGTGCCATGTAAGAGCCGAGTTACTTTTTTGATGTTGTTTTATTTGTTGTTATTAAATTGCGCAATTCAAGCCTGTACTTTTACATATTTTCAGTTGCATGGTGTGTTCAAGAGGCAGCCGTGATGGTTACTCTAATGCTCTTGCCGTACGACAAAGAAGCTGCTGCAACAGCATCGAGAAACTGGATTGTGAAACACAAGGAACAGATTTCTGGTGCCTTAAAACAGTCGTTAATGCGTGCTCAATTGATGCCTAATTGTGATTCGTTATGAAAGGTAGGACCGAGTTTTAATAAAATACTTTGTTTTTCGTGATTCAATCCCCTGGTTACGAAAGTATTACGTTTATGACAAAATAGTTCCATTTTTGCCACTGACTGGCGAACGTAGCGATTTCACGCTTGTAGAAACCTTTAAGTCAGTAAATGTATCCGGCTCCTGTAAGTCAGTGTCCAATGCAAATCTGCAGTCCATCAGCTGTTAAACTTGATAAAAATGTGAAAGTCACATGACTAGAGGCTGTTGGAAGGGTGTGCAAGACTCGCAGCATTTCCACAATCAAATTAGCCGTATGGAGTCACACGTTGTCTTGCAAAAAGTTGACACCCGTCGGCAATGATCCAAGGCGGTTGGTTGTCTTGATTGCTCGGTGCAGGTGTTCCAACATGGAATAATACTGCGCAGCAATGATAGTCACCCCATGTTCAGCATATCTGATCAGTTATGGATCCTGACGGTAACAATGAGCGTCAAAATAACTCCATTCCAGAAGAGATGGCAATCTTGATCTTTGGAGTGGCACATCAGGATGCTTCTAAATGGTGGCTTTGTCGTAGTGTAGCTACCAAGAGATTCATTTAAGTGCTCGCAATTTGTAAAAATCCACACTTATTATACCGGTTTTTATTATTGTTACTGGTGAAGTATATTTTTTTATCCTGTTATCAAATTGTGAAATATTGCTTAAAGACAGTGCTGATGAAGTAAATAACCAAGTCGAATATTTTTTGTAGTGCTAGAATTGTTGATAGACTTGAGTTTGATATGCACTCTTGGCCAATATCATGGTTTTTCTATTGATCAACTGAATTTTCATCATTTGGAGGGAATGCCGGTGATGTCATTGTCTGACTTTGCATTTATTGCTCAATTGGAAGCAATTGACACCAATGGTCTACTTGTTTCCGGTTTCAAGATAAACATTTTACTCGTAATTTACTTAGGTTATTAATAACCTTCATCGTTATTTGAACGATGTCATACATGTTTGAATATACTATCTGACTGTTGTCATATTTGTTCCATTTGGAAAGCTTATGTATGGAATAGATGAAATGACAGGTTTTTTTAATACAGAATTGCAAAAAAATAATTACGACATTTTGTTTTTGTGGCTTGTCTCTGTCCAAAGTACAACATAGATTTCCATCAGCTTTATACTCATAGACATCACAGTGAACTTGTATGAATGAGTCGTCACTTTTCCATAAACTATCAAAGTACATACATATATATATTGGGAAATATCCTGTTGTAGTTTTGTTATTGTGAAACTTGTTGGAAATAAGTCTGTCCGATTCTTGATCATGTAAGCCACATTGATACGGTAATTAGACTATACTACATTATTCATGCTAACAAGGAAAGTGATGCTTTTCCATATTACACAATCAGCATGAACAAAGGATTTTTGGAAAATATGCAAATATGCACTGGGGAAATAGTACATTATTGGAATACATTAACTTTTCTCGACTTTGCCCATTAACGTTGAAAAACCAGCATGTTATCAGCTAAAATGATTGCCCTTGACCCGCCTTTCCCCTCCCCATGTGTTCTTAATACCAGGAAAACCACATTATGGCACGAGGTGAATGGACCTCAATTTGGTAACCATGGCTTAGACGAAGGCAGGAATAATGTGAATTCTGGGAAAATCTTGAGTTATAACCAAGGTGTATGAACAGAAAGTGGGCTGATTCTTTGCAAACTTTTGTCAAAAAGTTCTAAGGCACTTTATTTTATTTTATTTTGAGACTTTGAGTCATTTTACCCTATTTCTTAAGAATAAGCCCTATGTATTCCTAAAATGGGTCCATTGTCCAAGATTTCCAGCTGGTCTGTGTGAAAGTCCATTGACCATCTTGGGCAATTTATAAAATTCGATTTACCATGGCCTCCTGTTGAGAAGAGCTGTTCAAAAGCAACAGAAACGAGACAGAGTAACAATTTAAAGAGGATGTTAAATTGTTAAGTTTATAGTCTGCGGGGGAAAATACTTTTATTGGTTGATTCATCACGTGTTCGGTGTACGTGTAAGTTTTTGCGATATGGTACAAAGCTCGTACAGTGTATTTATTCTGAGATTCGCCCATCCGGTTTTTAAAAAAATATTGTTGCACCTATATGCTGCATCCGCAACCACGAGCAAGGTCAATTAATGAAAGTGCTCTTTGATGGAACATCACTTTTAATATGATCATGGCTTAGCGTAAAAGAAATGCTAATGCAAAATATATGATGACATATGCTGATTTGGAAGGATTTGAATTTGTTCAGCTGCTGTCTTTAATTACCAGGATGGTAGTAGGAGGGGTGGTCTGGAGCAAACCACAAATTGACCATGGAGAAGATTTATGGGAAAATTAAAATAAGTTAGCATATTAAATGTGTTGCCCTGTGAAATATATTCATGGTTGCAATATTTTCCGTCAAATTGCATCGCCTATTTCTGAAATAGGAGTGATGGAAATTTCGTTTTCTAGGAATAGTATTTGGGATCGTTTGTTTGTGCATTTTTTTCCAACAATTACGGATATCAATTCTGGTGTATTGGGCCAATCATGATGAAACATCCAATGTTGTGATTGCAATTTTCAATTTGATTGTTTCCTTATCATAAACACAGTGAATATAAACGATTCTTAAGTCATTGTTTAAAGTGATAGTTTCATGAAAGTAAGTAAAAAGGAGATTTTAAACGCTTTATTTACTTTTTTTTACTAAGTGTTTGAGAATTGCAATATTAAACGTGTTTGGCATGTTGATTTACTAATATCGGTTCTGTTTACATGGTTTATGCTTGTTGTAAATAGTTGAACATTTTTTGAAGGCTTCACACATGCAATTTGTGTTTGGTTATGCCTTGATAATACCGCCAAAAAATGTTACTTTCATATTTAACAATGACGAAGTTCAGACAATATTTGGTTAGTCATAAAATGCTTAACTTTCTCTAAAAAATAAACGATAAGGGGAAAATAAAACTCGCACCTGATTAAACTTGTGTTTTTGCAACATTTAATTTGGCGAGACGATGCTCATGAATCAAATTCAGGGTCATCTTTGGCATATTGATTTTTAAAACCTGTTTGGCACTATGGCCATACTAGTTTCTATTGATAACTGCACGTTTTGCACACATGAGCGTTTTAATAGCCCATTTCTTCGAACTAAAACTATGAAGGCGAGTAACCGGACTTCCCTCATGACTTCATTTCACAAAAAAGTGGTTGCCCACCTCCAGCCAACGTTTATGGTTACACACTGACGTCATATTTGACGCCAGAGCCTCATCCTCCTAAAATTTCGCATAAAATTGTGTGTTATCCGCAGCGATTCATCACTTGTTTATTTTGTGGTTTTACTGACTGACACACACAACAGAGATTGAAGTCAAGTCGGATATTGGTGTCTCATTTTTCGGGTAAGTTTATTTGGTGAATGGTGTTGATGTAAGTCTGCAAGGTTATAGTCACGTTTGACAGAGTGCTAAGATGGTATTCAATGTCATTTCTAATTGCATTGGTTATGCTAGTCTGTTTTTGAATGTGCTGTAAGTGAGTCACAGTGATTGTGCATTTTGGTAATATTTTAACCATTGTAAGGCTTTTTTCGATAATGTCGAAAAAGTGTTTCCCCCATTTGAAAGAAAAAAATCAGAAATACAATGAAGATTTCCTTAGTTCAGACACAAATTTCCCACAAAAGGTAATTTTTAATTATGTGGCCTTGTTCGATAAATGCAAAAACGTGAAATCCGCCTTGGGAAACATTGCCGACATAAAAGAATGGATGCGTTTGAAAGCAGTTCTGATGAAATTTCCTTTTTAAATCTTATTTCGATTGAAACTTTAAAAAACAACCGGTTTTCAAAAATCCAATTTCATATCCTTTTGCAACGCCAACTTTCTTATTTTGCTGTGATTTTGTTTCAGTGCATGGTATTTTATAATCAATTTTAATAAATAATATAAAAGAAATTTTAGAAAAAAATGTCTATATATATATAAAATGTCTGTTATTTTATTCATTAGAAATTAATTAATTACTTTGGTTGTGGAATATTGTTTCGCTATAATTAATTAAGTGTCCATTTAGGTTTTAATATTCCAGATATTTCATTTATCCTGTACTAAAACGTAGGTTTCCCAATTCTTTTTTTGTAGACGTTTCTAACCAAACATGCATCGAAAACGTTCGATAACGTATCTCGCGGCGGTCATCTTGATCTGCCTGGCGTCGCCCTCGATGGAACAATGCTTCAGCGAAAATGACAACGCCATCTCCCAATCCTCGTCTGCCAGTGTGAGCCAGCTCTTGGAAGGATTTACCGACTTCGCTGTCAACCTGTACAAGAACATCATACAAGAAAATGCTGCCTCTGCGGACAACGTCTTCATATCTCCCATCAGCGTCTGGTCGGCCCTAACCGCCACCTATCTGGGAGCTCAGAACCAGACAGCCGCTGAGCTGGCTCAGGCACTGGGGCTAGGGCGAGTAGACAAAGTGGGCGTGGCCACCGCATACAAGGTCCTGAAGATCTGGTACCACCTTCGGACTGAGAACCAAGAGGCCAACTACACCTTCCGCATGGCCAACAAGCTGTTCTTCCAGGAGGAGGAGCCCATCCGCCCCTGCATGCTCAAGCAGTTCCAGTCTGAGATCAAGAAGGTGAACTTTGCCAAGAACCCCGAGATAGCCAGGAACGTAATCAACAGGTGGGTCGAACAGCAAACCAGCGGTAAGATTAGGGACCTGATCCCGTCCGGGTACGTGGACCGCACCACCCGCATGATCCTCGTCAACGCCGCCTACTTCAAGGGCGACTGGGAGACGGAGTTTGATCCCCAGAACACGGAAGAGGAGGATTTCTTCGTCACCCGGGACCACCCCATCAACGTGGACATGATGCGACAGGAAGGTCTATTCAATTTCGCCAAAAATACACCCTTAGGCTGCTCAGTTATAGAACTGCCCTACTCTGGAAGGGAACTCAGCATGTTTGTCCTGCTGCCCGGACGAGAGTATTCTGCTGAAGATGTCGTCTTAAGACTTTCTGGAATGGCCCTGCGGCAGCTCTTTTCACAGATGACACCGACTTATGTTGGCGTGGCCTTGCCCAAATTCCACGTCGAGCAGACAATGGACTTGAAAGACAGCATCACTGCTCTGGGGGTCAGGGATCTCTTCGACTCCATGCGTGCTGATCTGTCTGGCTTTACTGGCAAGGCTGACTTCTCCATTACCAACGTTCGACACAAGACGTTCATCAAAGTCAATGAAGAAGGCACGGAAGCCGCTGCAGCCACCGGTTTCATAACCTTCCGTAGTGGTACCTTGATGGAACCCTTCACGGTCAATAGGCCTTTCGTGTTTCTGATCAGAGACAACATCCTGGACACCATCCTGTTTATTGGCCTGATTCAAAACCCACAGGATTAGTTCTTAGTCACTACAACGTCTTGTTGATATACACTGTAGTTCCTGTACAAATTTTGGGCCAAATTACTTTGTGTTGTAAATAACTATTGTACATGTCGCGATTTTTAAAAAATTAAAACCGTTTTGTAATTATCACTTTAGTAGAAGACTTTTTCTGAAGCATGTTATTTACAAAAAACTTTGGTGTTGGCCCACTGGTCGATTTTCGTGATGACTTTTGGCCAGCGACTAAAAAGGGTTTGACACCCCTTGTCAGGTTAAAAATGCAAGTTAATGGATTGTTGATGGCTTCAATGTCACAGTCGTGCAAATTCTGCCTCGAGATGGCTGTTAATAAGGATTTGTCTGTAACGAACGAAAGATGACATGTTCACAGGGGTCATTATGTTGACATCAACTAGAGTATGATTCAAATCTGTCAAGTACGCGAGAGCTTAGGATCTTTTCTAAATTTAGGATGAGTCGGTGTGTTTATAGCCACCAAACGTTTACATGACTCATTACATTTGCGTATATGTTGTCTCAAACACTTGACAAACTGCTGATTTGTAAGGTTTAATAAGGCAGTTAATAAGGTTTAATGAACTGCTGTACACGCTTGAATGACAAAATGGGAAAACATCTGATAAACACCTGATAAGTCCTTAACAAGGATGTGAGTGTTTGGCACACTACAAGTGTGAAACCATTCTATAGCACGACTATAATAATCACCTCACTGTTATTACTCTTTTCAAGCCTCAGCTCTTTTCATTATACTATACAGTATATTTTATACAAGTAGTTGTATAAAATATACTGTATAGTATAATGCGTAGTATTATCCTATAGCTAATTTTTTATATTCAATTCATTTTATTACCCTACAGTCAGTACAAAAATGGCATTTGTTAAGAAGGTAAATCACCCCAAGTACAAAAGTCAATACAAATAATTTAACAATGCAATGTAAAAAAAACTAAAATAAAAAATATGGCTGATTTGCCTTAAAACACTAAAACACTATTTTCTAAATAAAAATAACGTCATATTTATAGAAAAATCAATAATATTTATTTTCGAAAAAATGATCATACAATAAATATGGAAACGATTTTTCAGTGTTGTTTATATAAAATCAAAACTTCATCAAACGGTGTGAACAATTGTTTATCGGTTGTGCGCTGAATTCAAAGTGTACAGAAAAAAATTGGAATGAAATTATTTCATTGCAATCTTTATTCTAGGCAATGATAAATTATGTATGCGTAGTTCTAGAACGTAAAAATAAAACTTCCTCAGAAGTGTTCATTAGCTTGAAATTTTTAAATTTGGGATAGCTGTAATGTTAATTGGCACAAATCTGACAAATCAGGTCAAATCTGGTAAAAAAGCAAGCGTATATTTGGTATAAGATTGTGTCTAATAGGGACAAGAGAACAGGTAAAAGTGAATATGAAAGATTTTAGAAATACAAAAAAACAGGAAGTATGAAGAATCTAACGTTGAATCTTACGATGAAAATGAAGATTGTGAGGATGAAATCAAACACCAACACTTCATGCAGGAAGGCCATGAATGAAGTTAAATAAATGATATGTCGCTTTCTGAAATATTATTTTGTCATTTCATATTTTTTCTGTACAATTACTGTTGAAACCTCGCATAAAGTTGCAATCGTGCCACAATGATCTAGTCCCGAAGTGTCCCAATTAATCAGAATTCACTGTATTATCTTCCAATACAGCTAAAGTTCGGTGTCCATTCTAGAAAACGCCACTGCACCTCATTCACACTACCGCCGGGTTTCTGATCAGCCCAATGAACAAGACGATATTTTGCACTTTATCCCTGATGAGAAAGACGAAGGGCCTGTTCACCAAGAAAGACTTGGACATTTTGATACTGTAGGTGGTTATGAGGGAGGTAGCGGCCGCCGCCTCTGTCCCTTCTTCGTTCACATCAACGAACGCCTTGTGGATAACCGCCTCGACATAATCCCCGGTCTGTCCTGTGAACCCGGAGAGATTCGCATTGGTGGGATTGAAGAGGTCCCGAATGCCCATCCCGGACAGGGTGTTGGCCAGCTCCACCGTCTCCTCGATCTTGAACTTCGGCATTGATATCCTCACCAACTCCGGGGTCAACTGCTGAAAGAGACCCTCTAAGGCCGTAGCCGTTATCTTGGAGACGAGTTCCTCCACCGTTGAATCCGGGAGCAGGATGACCATACTGATCTCCTGACCTACGTAGGGCAGCTCCACGGCCTTCACTCCTAAGACTGAGTCTGAGGCGTATGGAAAAGTTTCCTCCTGGTACATCATGGCGATGGACTGGGTCCTGTCAGGCTGCACGGAGAAGTTGCCAGACCTGGTGTGCTCTGGAGCAAAAGGGATTTGCCAATAGCCCTTGAAGTAGGCGGCATTGACGACGATCATGCGGGTAAGGGCAGTCACTGATCGTATTGGGAGCAAGTCCCTGATCTTATTGTTGGTTTGGGCCTCCACCCACCTGTTGATGGACATCCGTGCCGATTCCGCATGACCGGCAAAGTCCTTGCGCTCGATTTCCGCCTGCAGGTTGCGCTGGATGCAGTCTCTGATGGGCACTTTCTGGTCGAAATACAGCTTGTTGACGATTCGAAGCGTATAGTTTGAATTGCGGTTCTGGGAGAATGACTGCAACATGCCCAAGAAGGTGGTGGCCACGCCGCCCTTGTTGGCTCCCAGATCTAGCGCCTTGGCCAGCTCTGCTTCGGTAGTTCCCTGGGCACCTAAGTAGGTCACCATCAGGGCAGACCAGATGCTAGCCGGGCTGAAGAAGATGTTGTCCAATGGGCTTTGGACGTTCTTGTTGATCCCTTTGAACAGCTGTACAACGAAATCTGAATAACCGCTCGCTACGCTGTTAAAGCTGGCTGGTGTCAGGTCGTTGGCACTGAAGCACTGCTCTGAAGTAGGCGATGTCATGGTGAGGATGAGGATAACGATGGCGCCCCAACGCCATGTCGTACTGGTTCTTGTCATGGGGATGCCTTGGTTCTTCATTTCTGCAAGGGAAATATCGAGGTGAAATATTAACTTACAAGCACCATATAAATGCAAAAATGAATCTACACCCGTGTTTTTCAACCGTGGTGCCACGGCAGTTGGTGTGGGTCACCAATTGTGCCGTGGGAGTTAGGAAAAATTCGAAAAGATTTTAATTAGGCTATGATTTCATGGAAGATGTTATAGTATCTTTATACTTCAGTATATATTCATAACACTGTTGTATCAAACATATGATATCATTTTTTTAAAATAATTTTGCCCTATATTTCATAAAATTTTCCCCAAAATTTCATCAATTTCTGATCTACCACACAAGTGGCGAACATTTCCCCTTCATGTCTCTGGAATGAGGTTTGATGGTCAAGATGGTCCCATAATCCCTTATAATCACGGCTATAGTACCATTTTTCTAAACGAATTATTTCTGTATTTATTGATGACATTTTTTCCTAAATTTCAAGGAATTCTGCTTTACCACTCGGGGTTTTATAAAGCAATGAAAATTTCCCCTTATGGCGTTGGAATTATATTTGCTTATACTGTAAGTTTATCTTGTGTTCGCAGTAATTCCTCATTACAAGTTGGCATCAAATTAATATTATGTTGTCATGTGTAGACTGTATTACAACAATGGCAACAACTGGGAACAGTTGTCATTGTTAAAATACAATAAAGTTCCATTGTTATTTATTCAAACACGTATGAAACCCCATCTTAAGAAATTTGAGCATCTCCAAATTCACTGTTATTGAATCAGATTAGCCTAAATCGGATTAAGTGAATTTTTAATTCTTGATCATATTATAAAACAATAAGATTGAGACCGTGTTGATAAACGCGGGGTCATATGACAAGATGCTCTTTTAGTAGCTTAATACAATAATAGCTTTTAATATACATTAATTTCGTCAAAAAATTAGTTGTATCGTTTTTCCACTTACAGGGTTGCCACTGACCTGCAAAGTCAGGCAAAGTCAGGCAAATGAAAAATAGTCAGGCAAAGTAAGGAAAAATTGAGAAAGTGTAAAAATTAGCAAAAATATGTATAGATTCAAATGCGATGTGTAC
>JAUJYV010002007.1:0-14264 GCA_033995625.1 Ophyiulus pilosus
GCTTAACGAGTGTTTCGCATAACGAGCAAGACTCCGGAACCAATTATGCTCGTTATGCGAGGTTCCACTGTATGTGACACATATTTGGGTGTATGTGATTACCTAAGAGAAACGCTCTTATAAACAATTTACATCAAGTTTTTAAAAATAAAACTAGATTTAAATTCATGTCCTGGTCTAACTGGTATTGGGACCTAGAACTGGAAATACTGAAAATGAACAGTAATTCAAGCAAACTTCAAAGATTTGACAGAATCCCAAAGTAAGCCGATTGATTAATTTATGTTTGTTTTGTAGGAAAAGGACAAAGGTGAACTTTTGGGCAAAACAGAGCAAAACGTCACTGACCACAAACTTGAAAGATGAGAGAAGAAAAGTGGACAGAAAAAACGTCGGCGGCAAAAGGAAGCCAACCAGAAGCTGGTGAACGCACTTAACCCTATACTTGGTAATAAGTACAGCAAAGAAGCGGCACTGTAGAAACTGCGTGATGAAGGAAAAGTAACTCTGATCGATAAGGTAAGGACTGTTGTTTATGGTTGTCAATGTAACCGAGTTATGATGTATCTCAAGAATATGAAAATGTTGACCCGAGATTGTAAGTATGGACCGTTACAAGATAATCTAATATTCAGTTTTTCCTAAAGGATGCAAAACTTAGCAAGAAGAATCCGACCTTGACATCGTCCAAGAGTTTCGTCACCCACTTGCAAGAAGAACTGCAGCCATCGATACAACAAAAGAAGCACATCTGAATAAAAGTAAGACTGAGATGAAAGCATCGGTTTCAAAACTGAAGTTATAGTGCTGATATAATGGTACTAAAGGTAAGCAGGTTTTGCTTACATTGCGAAAGTGTATATACTTTCATGTATATTTTAATGGTTATTAAATTGGCAAATTTTGTTAGATATTTGTTATAATGAATTTAAGATTCTGGTTGAGTGTATGAGTTGGTCCTGTGAGCCAGGATTTTTCCATAATCATGTGACACAAGAATTGCACGATCCATTTATTTTGTGAAAACTCAAAGTAGATGCATTATCTGAAGGCTTTCTGCAAAAATTGCTGGGTTGGTGTGTGACCCTTTATCTTCAATCCACTAAATGAGAATAAAAACATTGTATACAGTCGAACCCGCTTAATTGCACAGCGACCTGGCAAGCCGAAAATGTGCAATTCACCGGTTTATGCAAATATCCGTTCACAATTCCATACAAAAGTTGCACATGGGGTTTGCAATATATTGTGCATTTATCCGGTGATTGCAGTTAAAGCCGATTTCACACTTGGCACATTTTGATCAAATGTGCATACGCACTGTTTGTGAGCGCCTGTGCGCTGAGCTCACATATTGTTTTCTAAAATTTCTTTGACATACCAAACTCAGTATCCTTCACACACTTGTCTAACTTTGCTCACAATGAGCCGGCAAAGTGAGTCAGCTCATTGTGCGTAAAGTGAGCCAAGTGTGTAAACGGCTTAAGTGGGTTGACTGTACATATTTTTACGTAGTATAAACAAACTTTGAAATTGTCATCATAGATGACATTTATTTCGAGAAAGCCTTAGCTATTTTTCACGTTTTTTCCTGTTGAATCCATAAAATTTTCACTTTGAGAGTGTGGAAGGCGACGAAATTCGAGAAAAAAGGGTAAGAGACCCATGGTTTTGTTTATGCTGGACTTCATGGCTCAATGTACAACTGGAAGGTGTACATCCTAGGAATTCTGGTTCCCAAGTACAGAATGGTAACCTTTGCCTTCATTTCTCTTTTTCTCCTCGATAGGGTTGACCTGTAGATGATATTGTGCTACTATTTGGATTTCAAAACTCGTGGTTTTTGAAGCTTGTTGCAGAGCCAGGCAGAGGAACACAACAGATGGCCCTCGGACTCCCATAGTGTAAGCATATTTCGTTGATAATAATAGTTGTGATTGTTTCAGCTCTGGTATCACCTATGGGAAATAGTTCGGTAATAGAACGGTGAATATACTGGTGTGGCCGCAAGAGTAGGTCTTTAAGGAACTACGAGATCAACACTGACCGTGAAATCTGGGATAATTTCTTTGAGCAGGATTGAAGAGTTTTAATGCATATTCGATGACCTGGTAGGGTTTTATCATCCCCTTGAACCAGTACAGCACCCATGGAATCCTGTCTCGCTTCGGTGAATAGACGAAATCCTTTGGTTAAGTCAGGTTTTGACAGAATTGGTGCTTCGCAGAGTTTTTGCTTCAAAATATCAAAGGCTCTGGCACATATCATTAAAATGAAAAATGTCGACTTTTTTCAATAAGGCGTATAGAAGAGCAGCAATCTGGGACATGTTAGGAATGAATTTTCCAAACCATCGACATGCCGCCACGAAGGACGTTATTTCCATAAAGTATTTGGATGATTCAAATGCAACATTGCCTATTAATACTTATACCATCAGTGGATATTGTATGACCAAGGAAGTCGACCTTGTCACTTTTTTGCCTGGCTTAATATAAAAGATTTATTGATTCTGTAACAACTTCTCAACTGTACAATATAAAAATATATTCTTTTTCGAGTAACTTCTGATTTCTGGATTGGAAGAGAAAATTTTTGAGAAGCTGGCCCTGCACAAACTTCTTTAGAGAAATATATTTTGAGCCGTCAAAGAGTTAAACAATAATATATCGAAGACTAATTAACTCAATAAAAAGGCTGACTGTCTGACTTTCATGCGCTAAACCGTTTATTACTTTTATTACAGGAAAAGCGGGGGTGAAATTCAGTTGGTGGCAGGAGTGCCGATTGGAGGCGAAAGCCCTCTCAAAGGACCCTCAAATGGACAACTGCGAACTTACGAACAGGCTGAACTTCCAAACGTGAAAGGGTAAAAAGAAATTTAAATAAAAACTTAATTAGTTTTTCGTAGAATTAGGGGTCAATAAATGGCGTCTCAAGTAATGTTTACTGACATAATGTATGTATAATAACATTACTTTCATTAGTAATTCAAAGAAAAATGTAAATTATTATTAATTATTATTACAACCCATATAGTTATTCGTTTTAACTGATAGGACAATTGTGTTAATTGATAAGGCTACGGCCAACAACTATCAAACTACAGTATTATACTAATTATTTCCTAGCTTACAAGTCAGGACATGCTGGATCTGAAAACGAAAATTATAAAAATGTATGCATTAATTGTTCATCAAGGAAACTTATTTGTTTTGATGTACCATTAATCAGAAGTGTAATACATTTTTATTAAATTGAACTAATTTCTTTGAAATTAATTTGAATTCATTTTTTTGTCTTTACTGCTTTTGAGGGTGGCAAAAGATCTACTTCCGTGCAGGAAATGAATATATAGCATTGCGGTCATTTTGTAGAAGCGCCACACTGAAATCTGAAAGCACGCTAAATTCTACCCGCTGAAAGCAATATCGACTAGGCCTTGTTATTTTAAAAATGGCGGCGTCTAGTGAAGTGTTTGTCCAACTGCAGACCAAATGCGAAGCCTTTTTTAAGAATCCAGAAGAATTTCTAAGGTAAGAATAATTACAGATTTTAAGTATTATACTGAGATATTTTTGGAATCTCTATTTTATTTTGGATGTACGTCTTTGTTCGTTAAAAATAAGCTAACGACAGTGGTGTCTATGTACATAGTACATTGCAAGCACGTTGCGGTTGTATTCGATGAGTTTATCATCCCTTATTTCACTACAAATTCGTGAGCGCACTTATTAGATATTAATGCTAGATGTATTTGCTGCAATCTGTCAATAACTCACTTCTTACTTTTGAGTAATTTTTGGCAAAATTACCGTAAATTTCGCACGTGGTTTTTGAAGCCGATTTTGCGGTGTGCGCATGCGCTGTCTATCTGCGTACAGTGTGTGTCAAAAAAGCTTATGAAATTAAAAAAAAAAAAATTGAAGTACCATATTTAAGGAACCATATTACTGTGTGCATAATGCTCAAAAAACACTGAGTGGTTTATAAATTACTATATTGTTCTATCCAATTAATGAAATTTCAAATTGACATACAATTTAAGTTTGTAAATTGTTGTGCTTTTGTTGTCGACAGGGCCCAGGGGTTAATTTAATTATACTCGCTGTTAATTGAATGGTAATCTCATTGACAGACATAGTAGTGCTGTTTTGGTAAGACAGGTGCGTGTGAATCGCCTGATTGAAAACACTTCCTCACCTACAGTAGGCAAAAATGTACGCGACATGCATTTTCTGAATAGCTGTAGCAAATTAATATTTTGTATGAATCCTATGGGCTTTGATAACTGCTTTTAATCATCTAGCTATAGATTCAACTCAGTACCCTGCAGTCAGAAAATGAATGCCATATGGTGTAGGGGTCGTAGTCGTACCCAATTTCAGGAGAATGCTCCTACGTCAGTAGCGACTTACATGCAATATTTCGAAATGAATTGCCACTATCATGCAACTGAATCACACTTTCCCTCTTTGAAATTTACATTTCACTTTGTTTGAGAGCTATTGTTGAATAAAATGACCTAACATGTGGTTAAACACTATATTATGATCTTTTGCCCTTGTGCATTAATTTGCAACAAATTTATTTTGTAAGGAATAGCACAGTCAATAACTATACCATGGTGTTCCTTTAGTTGTTTTTTTTCAGTGAAATACTCAATTTTATTTATTTATTAATGTTTCCCTATTTTCTGCAAATGACTGATTGCTGCGTCTAGCTTAAATTGCTAAAGGTTCGCAGATTTACCTTGTTAGTAATCTGAAATGCAACTGATACTCTGGTTCATGATCAGAGAAACCCTTGTCAAGTACTCCTCCTCCGGGCATTGAGTGAGAATTGATAATGACGAATACGTCACATTTTGGTTAATCAAAACTCTGTACCATATCTTCTTAACTTTCTTTCAGACCTCAGAATGAGTTGGCTGACGATCTACAAGAATCCACAAAGCGGTTGTACGACTGTAGCAAATCAAATGAACTCGTTAACATACCTGCATCTGTAGCACTACCAGAATTGATTATCAATGGGTTCGATAATGAACAGATTTGGCAGCAATTAGAATTACATAACAATGCGATCAATAGCCATTTGATAAAAGGAATTTCCAAGTTATTGAATTGCAATAAAAAAGATAGCAATGCTGTTGCGTTCCTGGATCACCCGACAAATGGTTGTGATGATGATGGCGAAGAGTTAAGTGAGTCGTCTTCAATTGAACACTCTGAGCCAGATCTTGAAGATTCTGGTGACGAAGATTTAAAAAAATTGAAGACAATTTCGATATTTAACGACGTTGATGATGATGATGACGACGCCATGTCAGATATTTCACTGGAATTGGAAAAAGCTCTAGATAAACAAATCGCTTTGGATAACAATGCAGACTTGGGTGATATAAGTGAGGCTTCTGATGATGAAGAAAATGAGTGCAACACCAAAGAAGAATCTTTGCAAAAATGTGAAAAACCGAAATTAAGAACTTCGATAGTGGATGATAAGTTTTTTAAGCTGTCCGAACTTGAGCAGTTTTTGGAAAAAGAAGACGTCAAGGAGGAACGTCGGATGAGGAAGCGGACTTCCTCCGCGGTTGAAGATGATATCGGCGAAGAAGATGCCGAATTCGACTATTTTCAAGATGTTCCCTCAGATGAGGAAGATGACGAAGAAGATAGTGGCGAGGATAATGATCAAGTCAAGAAAAATGTGAGTAAAATAGACTGATACAATTAACATCATGTTATGAATGATAAGATTCGTACTTTCGTAATTAGTATATTCACCAATCAAAATCACGTGTAGTGCTTTTGCAATGGTAATTTATAAGCTTCATACTAATTCGCATGTCGCAAATCAAATTGATTAAAAGTGTTGCTAGGAGTGTGTTTTATTGAAATTGGTTTCATTATTACGGAATTCATTGATCAGTAAGGATGTCTGTGAAATTTCTGTGAGAACATTAAACATCTGTTTTGGATTTCTTTAAGCTAAAGTTCTTGCAATTTCACAAGTCTCTTAAATGAATCCAAACTTTTCTTATGCACCTATTGCACTGTACTAAAATTTCAATTTCTCATTTGACTTCTCTGGATGACTTTGTAATTACATTAAATGGTTCATATATTTGGAATTTTTATAAGTTTCCATGGTATCATTTTTATTGATTGCTTTTTAAAGTTTGTGATCCATCATTCTAAATGTAGGAATTTAAATCAAGATAAGTTTTCAAATCGATTTGAATACATTAATTAGTCGCATTTCTATTGGATAAATTATTGAATCATATAATATGTGACTGGGATCTTCATCAGATCTTTGTAAAACAATTTTAGGATCTATTCAACATTGATGTTTCTTTGAAGATTGGTCTGATCTTTTAAAATATATATTTTTATTTATTTCAGAGTGGTCGTAAGGTAAAATTTGCCCAATTTTTTGATCATCCTGACGGCGAGCCCCAACAGTTTGGAAAACAAAAAATTTCAAGTGATGATGATGGGTAAGTTTTTATTTATTATCATTACACGATAGTTTGGTTGTTGATTTAAAATTGTACAGTAAGTTACATTTTCATGGAATTTTGAAAATGAATCAATAATTAAATATTGTTGACTTGTGCAATAATTAATGCATGTTGTAATATTGAATTAATCAAACTATTATACATTGCTCCTCTCATTAAATAAATTGGTATGTTTATTTATTAATTTTCTTTGCGTTGTCCTGACCATTTCAAAAAATGTGCTTAATGAATACAGCATATCGAATATATTGTGATGTTGCAATTTTATGCATATCTTTAATCACTGTGTTTTGTAATTTAGGGAAAATGACAACAGTGACGAGGATGAAGAAGAGCATGGCCATTCAGATTCCATCGCAAGCAGTGACGAAGAAAACGAAGCTGCATCAAAGGCGAAGTCAACTTTCGAAGTTAGACAGCAAAAGGTAGGCTTAAAAACTTTGAGATTTCCATAGTCATGCTAAAAAATTTCGTTTTAATATGGAATATAGGTTGTTAATTGTTTATATTTAAGTAATGTAATGCTGTAATCGTAAGCCTTAAATTGCATCAAATAATACTTTGCAACACAATTCAAATGAGTGCTGAAGAACGGTAGTATGTAGCAATTTGCAGTTAATTTTTGGGCTTAACTACACTCACTATTGATATTTAAAATACTGGTTAGTATCGAGTCTGCCATTCTCTACAGCACAATATGAACATTTAAATATTTTAAAATGGATTTCCGATTTCTAAATTTTTAAAAAGTCGGCAAGAGCGTTTTATTACACTTTTTAATTTTTAAACATGTGTTTATGAATCATATAAACAATTTGATGTTCAATCTTACAATTGATTACATTTTCCTTCAGTTTGATATCAAAACATAATCTGAATTTTTATAAAAAGGTTGTGCAACTCCTGAAAATGTTCCATCAAACTTAGTTTTAAAACTGCTGATGTGTGACAGTTTTGAGCAAGAGTTGGAGAATTGCGTTCTTTGATATAGACTTAAGTAGAAAACATTACTTAATCATCGGATATTACAGAAATAATAATATTTGTATACGGTGATAACTTAATGTAAATGAAGTTTTGGTACACTAGAAATACTGAGATTGGCTGCTTTGAAAATAAGTTGTAGGAAATATACCAAGCTGTATCTATGAGCTAGAAATATTATTCATGTATGTTTGTAAACTACAACTTACCACGAGAAAAAGAAATTTTTACACTTGGTTGATGAGATGTAAAATTAGAATGCATTCCTAGGCATCTCGGGTTTAGATTTTTCAAATGACATGGTTTAATGAAATATTTCTAGCAGTAAATAATTACCACGATAATGGGTAGAAGCAATGATGGCACTTCACTGCCTAAGTCTAGTCTTTCTCACTTACAATGCATCTTAATTTTGTTTTGAGCCACAGTGGCTTTAATGTGACATGGCAGTATTTTTCTGTGCATTGGAATTTTTTGTCTATTTGAATTTAAATCGGGAAAAAACGGTGTAAGAAAATGGAAAAGAATGCATAAAAACCGTTTATTAGTTGCAATTACGAAGTATTTAAGAAGCTTTGTTGTGTTGTCGTCTACAGAAATGGGCGATATTTTTTCGTGGTGTGCATGGAGAGTCTTTAATTTTATTTATTGTTCCTTTTTATAGTTGCAAGAAAAAATCAAGTCTCTGGAAGAAAGTAATTTATCTGAAAAGCCTTGGCAACTAATGGGTGAAGCCTCTGTTGCCGTAAGACCTGGTAACAGCTTACTGGAGGAGCATTTGCAGTTTGATCACATGACCAGACAAGGTAAATAACTGTGTTAATTGCTCTTAATTAACGACGCCAGTTTAAGTAAAAGGTCGTAATATTTAAAATATATTTTCTTTATTTCCAATCAGCGCCCTTAATTACTGAAGAAACTACACAAAAGTTGGAAGACATAATCATCCAGCGGATTAAAGATCAGGTACGAATATTTGTACTTTGCAGCGCTTTAGATTAATTAATAAGTTTGGGTTATTGGTGATGTGAAACGTTTCACACGTTGCTCGTTTTAAAATTACATTTGTATTTTGTGCACTTTTAATTCGTTTGATCGCCTACGATTGCTTCCGCATTATTGGATTTGGGGTGTTTGTACTTTTCTTTAACGTTATGTCACTCAACAGGTTTTTAAGTGCTTTAACCTATCGATTTTCCAGCACGAAACATTTAAGTGTGATAGAACATCTTACAGTTATGACATCTTATTCATTAGGTGTGTTAGGAGCGCATGCTCAAGAATGCTTCCACACCTAAATGGTTGATTTATGTTTTCAACTGGCTATTCAGTACATGACGTGCTTCAGGTGGAGTTTGACATGCAATTCCAGATCATGAAACATTTAAAAACTTATGAGACTGAAGTTTGTTGCTTAATGCTAAATTCAATAAGTGGTAGATATGAGAGTGGCTTAAAAAAATTAGTGTATTATGATGTCGAAATAACAACATTACTTCATAAATGTATGAACAGCCAATAAATACTAGCTCTGTAGAATTTTTTTTTAGGAAAAATTGTATACGTAGATATCCATAGTCCCACATCAACCGATAGACTGATCTGTTTGCAGAATATAATATTCTGTTGTGCTTAAATTACATAAGCGAATTTACTAGATGCTCAGAATTTCCGTTGATGTTGATTTATTATTCTTTAAACGTTTATTTATTTTTTAATATCGATTTTTGATTTTTTTAAATTATACAAAATTGTCAGTTTCATGGCAGAAGATTCATACTACAATTTTTCAGTATAAATCGTTTCTTAAATTAAAGCTTAGTTGTGAAAATTATTACTTTGTTAGTGAGGACTTTATGACTGCCTTAATCTTAAAAAGTTGAATTACTAAGAATAAGAAACTTTCAGTGTGATGATAAATGAGAAATTTAAACAATTAGCATTTGAATGATGCACTTACTTCGATCTGTGCATGCTCAGAGATTTCCTTATGCAGACAATTTTTTTAGTGCAAGTTGTAATAATTTGTTTTGAATTTCAGGCATGGGATGACGTGGAACGTAAAATTAAGCCCAAGGAACAGCCATTTGAATACAAGAAACGACTTATCCTTGATCAAGAGAAAAGCAAATTAAGCCTTGCTGAAGTTTATGAGCAAGAATATTTAAAACAACAACAGGTAAAATTTGTACACTAATATTCTTCCATTCAGTATGCTGGGAAGGTCGGGTGACATTTTCAAAAATTTCATTTGTCATCGCTGTAATGCGAAACTTAAAATTATTTCCGACTTTTAGTTGGTGAAATTCCTAGAAATGTTGATGGAATGGGTTACGCTCACCCATTATCTTCCACTTTCGTGAAATGAAGCAAAGCTATTATAGAAAAGCATTGCCAAAAATGCGACTAGAATAGACATTTAATAGAGCTTTAATTTGCTACAGGAGGTTACTCTGCTAGCAGCACATTCAAATTCCATTATATCGGAATGGAAATGCAAAAATAGCTACATTTCCAGCATAGACGTGGTCCTCAAGGAACAAAAATTGCCAGCAAATCAACTTTTATAAATATTATCTGTTCAGTTACTTCCATATGCCAAGCAATCATCATATCTTTTGCATTTTTCTTCCCTTCAGGCATTATGCGCCCATCCTTTGGTTTCTAAGCATTGTATCATCTTAAATCTTTGGTGGGCAGATGTGCCTAATGGCTTCATTTTATTCTTAAATTTTTATCGATTTGCTAACGACTGCGTTTTAAGCATTTTTCCAATTGTGTATTTTAATGACGAGAGCTGGAAGAAGCTTTAAAATATTGACGATGGATGAATATGGTTTGAGTTTCCGAACAAGCAGCAGTCTGTCTTTTTGTCTTAAGTGCACATAGTGCTTAAAGGGGACGTGTGTTTAAGCATACATTATTTTAATGTGATATGAGAATTTTGAAGTGACCTTAAAGATGGTTAAGGGGTACAACCTGCCCCCACGCACCACTACTCAGAAATATGAATCAATGGCAAAATTATTGATTTGAAATGAGCAACCGTTTGGTATTCATATGTACTGTATCATGTTCGTTTCTTGTAATACCAGTAGCACCACTACTGGTGCTACTTTGTTGCAAAAGTTTTTTTTCCCATTTGCTACATGGTTTTTTCTTGTTAAAAAAATGTTAAAAATTGTTAAAAAATTGGTAAAAAATGTTAAGGCGATCATAAAGTCATTCTTGGAATGCAAAAATGTTGCGGATATACAAGCCGTAATTGTTCCGGTGAAACATTACAAAATGAATCATCTACCAGGGAATTGATAATTGTGTAAACTTTTGCAATTTAGTCGTTTATATTTGAATAACCACCTATATATTTAAAAATGTTTCCCCCAAATTAGAGTTGGACAGTAGATTAACTAAATATCTCTACTTACAGAATATAGGGAAAATTATGATTTGGCAAATGCAGTAAATTTCATCATTAATTTATTGATCTTTTTTCAGCGCATTGCTTTTTTATCCTGGAGCGATGTGAAAGAGAAAAAAATTACAGATGTAATATCTTTTTTTTTTTTTTCTCTCTCTCTTCAAGGGTGAGAAGACCGAAGAAGAAGAACCTGAGGAACATAAAGAAATCAGAAAAACGATGGCTCTCCTATTTACCAAATTAGATGCCCTCAGCAATTTCCACTTCGTTCCAAAGCCGGTAAGTTACTTATTTGGCTCTGTTTTTTTGTTTTTTTAAAGTTCTGTTTGAGATCATCCATGACAAATAGTGTTTTCACATACCAACCACATGAAAAGTTTTTTTTGTAACAAGATTTTTACATGCTTGTTTCAAAATTTTATTTTTGGAAAGTAACTTAATTCATTGCATTGCTTTTATTTCTTTAGAACGTTTTTCTGTTAGATAAAGTTAAATGGATATCTGGTATTTTCAAATCTTAAAATGCTATAAAATAAGGAATAAATATAGAAAGTATTGTTGCGATTTACAAATCATGAGAAACACTGGAAAGTAATGCGCAAATGCATTCATCTCTTTGCTTTCATGCCACAGTTTATTTCGAGTTTACACAATCATTATCTTATGAGATATATTCTTTTTCAAGTACCTTTATACTGTAAAAATTACTGGTGAGCAGATTTTATTTACTGAAACGCTATTCCATGTTTTAGAGTGTTTACCCTATTCAATAATAATGATTTTTGGAATCCAAAGTTGGGGGAGGAAGGCTCAACAGTGTAACATTTTTGTTGACTTTAGTGGAAAGCCAAAAGACTATCAGGACTGTGCATTATTACCGGCATTAACTTTCTGTGACTAAGGAAAAAAAGCGTTGTTCCAGAATCGAATTATATATTTCTAACTGCTCGAAAGTAGATCGACGTTTTTGCCACAGTGCGCCGCGCGGGTTTCGCTCTCGTCATGAAATTTAATTCTTCGTTTTTTTATTTATCCTTTGCAGTCGGCACCCGAATTGAAGATAGTTAATAATTTGCCAGCTATTGTTGTCGAGGAAGTAGCCCCAGTCAGCGCCAGTGATGCTGCACTCTTGGCCCCGGAGGAAATCAAGGCAAGTGTCAGCTCGTTCTATCTTTCAAATGGTGCCACTATTTATTCGTGCTCTGCTTTGTCACTTCGTTTTCCATGTGCCAGTTTTCTCAAGAGCCTAACAACATTTCTTGTCATGACTTTCCCCTCACGACCACTTGAGCCGATCAGATCACGACTCTGGAATGACTCGAAAAAAGGGCCCATTGCATAGCAGGGGGCAGTCAGTTCTCGCCCGATATGCCGTTACCAGAGTTCGATTGTTTTTGACGGCTATGACAGCACTAATTCAGACAAGAAATGAGCTCAGCAATTCCATGGGACGTTTTGATGTTTTTTGTTTTTTTTTGCTGATGAAGGCAAAACGTCATGCCTTTTTGCAATAGCCACTTCAAATACTGTTTCAATCTTTAGAACTCTAGTACAAAAAATAGTATTATGCACTTTGGTGATTTTTTTAAATTTAACAGTCACGATTTTAAAAATTAAATATTCATATACACAAACCTTCGCTTTATGTCCTAGATACTTTCCGGAAAAGTTGGCCTTAAAGCGAAAAGTCAAATAACGAATTCATTATTTTGATACAGTACAGCATTTTTTTTGGCCGTATAACGAAGCACTGTGGGCCGTAAATTGAAAAAGTGCCATAATTAAGAAAGGCCGTTATAGCGAAATGCTGTATAAAGAGTGGCCGTTATAGCGAAATGCTGTATAAAGAGTGGCCGTATAGCGAGTTTAGTGTATTGTTAAACCACCACCAGTTGCAGTTGTATGTAAATTTATTTATTATTTAAATATTTATGATTGGATTTTTTGTACAGCTGATAACAAGAAACAAAAATCCAAACTTTTATTTAAAATGTTGCAATAATCCGTAAAATAATTTCATGAAACCCTGAGTCCCAGCGGATAAGTTTGGGATATTACTTTGTTCAAAAAAAAATGTGTCGGTTACCTTCATATAACAGAGGTCTTAAACATTTTACATCAAGTTTTTAAAAATAAAACCAGATTTAGTCATGTCCTGGTCAAACCAGTATTGGGACATAGAATTGGAAATACTGGAGGTGGATCAGTAATTCAAGCAGTCTAAAACGAGCATGAGCCGATCCGTGTTTAAGTGACTTATAATCTAAGTGTTCCTTGACATGCTACTGCTCCAAGGATTTGACAGAATCCTCAAGTAAGCCTATTGGTTAATCTTTGTTTGTTTTGTAGGAAAAGGGCAAAGGTGAACTTATGGGCAAAACCGAGCGAAACGTCACGGACCGTAAACGAGAAAGGCGAGAGAAGAAAAGTGGACAGAAAAAACGTCGGCTGCAGAAGGAAGCCAACCAGAAGCTGGTGAATGCACTTAACCCTGGACTCGGTAATAAGTACAGCAAAGAAGCAGCGCTGAAGAAACTGCGGGATGAAGGAAAAGTGACTCTGACCGATAAGGTAAGGACTTGTTTTAGGTTGCCACCGTGACCGAGTTATACTGTATTTCAAGCATATGAAAATGTTGCCACGAGATTGTGTAAGTATGGGCCGTTACAACATAATCTAACATTCAATTTCTTCTAAAGGATGCCAAAGTTAGCAAGAAGAACCCGGCCTTGACATCGTCCAAGAGTTTCTTCACCCACTTACAAGAAGAAGTGCAGACATCGATACAACAGAAGAAAGCACAACTGAATAAGAATAAGACTGAGAAGAAAGCATCTGCTTTAAAACTGAAGTTATAGTGCTGATATAAAGATGTTAAAGGTAAGCAGGTTTTGCTTACTTTGTGAAAGTGCTTAGCATTGTTCTTATGTATATTAAAACGGTAATTAAATCGACCAATTTTGTTACTTATTTGTAAGAATTAAATAGGTTAATGTGAAAAGGTTTTGAAAGCAGTTTTGTCCAACTTTGTGGTTTAGGTTGATAGTTAAATTGATAGGTAACATTCGGTGAACAAAAATAAATTTGTTCGTGTGGTTACAGTTCAGGGTACCCCCAGACCTGGAAAACCTGGAATAGTCAGGGAAATTGGAAACGACCTGGAAAAGTCAGGGGAGAATGTATTATTTGGGATAAGTCAGGGAAATTGAATGCATTAAATATTATTGAACTTTTAAACAGTGAATTTGCTTGACTTTGGACACCATATGGTCAGAATGAGGGCAGAAGTAATTAGCCTTTATAGGATATTTACTAGTGATGGCAATTTTC